>CM045884.1:78790099-78867599 GCA_025169545.1 Anguilla japonica
TCAGTGTTACTCTGCAGAGGGACATGTCCTACACTGTCTCAGTGTTACTGTCTCTGCAGAGGGACATGTCCTACACTGTCTCAGTGTTACTGTCTCTGCAGAGGGACATGTCCTACACTGTCTCAGTGTTACTGTCTCTGCAGAGGGACATGTCTTACACTGTCTCAGTGTTACTCTGCAGAGGGACATGTCTTACACTGTCTCAGTGTTACTGTCTCTGCAGAGGGACATGTCTTACACTGTCTCAGTGTTACTCTGCAGAGGGACATGTCTTACACTGTCTCAGTGTTACTGTCTCTACAGAGGGACCTGTCTTACACTGTCTCAGTGTTACTCTGCAGAGGGACATGTCTTACACTGTCTCAGTGTTACTCTGCAGAGGGACCTGTCTTACACTGTCTCAGTGTTACTCTGCAGAGGGACATGTCTTACACTGTCTCAGTGTTACTGTCTCTGCAGAGGGACATGTCTTACACTGTCTCAGTGTTACTGTCTCTGCAGAGGGACATGTCTTACACTGTCTCAGTGTTACTGTCTCTGCAGAGGGACCTGTCTTACACTGTCTCAGTGTTACTCTGCAGAGGGACCTGTCTTACACTGTCTCAGTGTTACTCTGCAGAGGGACATGTCCTACACTGTCTCAGTGTCACTGTGTCAGCACTTCCTGTACAATCCCCTTCCCTTACGAGACCTCAGGCCACTTCCTGTGGAGTTCTGTGCCAGATTGTGGGGTAGAGCCTGTGCACGGAGATGGGGTGGGTGGGTGTCGGGGGGTATATTTCAGCACTATGAAAATGAGCTGACATTTCTCTAAATATGAATTATTTTATTCCAGGTTTCTAAAAGCCTCAGTTCTGAAGACCAAGTATAGACATCTGTACCGCCCCTCAACTGGAGCTGTAATGCTATTGGCTGCCCTGCACACATGTGACCAGGTGAGAAACAGGAGTGACGGTATGTTCACAGCCCATATTAGTTTATATCAAATTCAGAGACACACACACGCACACGCACACAGACGCACACGCACACGCGCACACACACACACGCACACACACACACACGCGCACACACATTTCAGCACACACCCTTACATTTCACAGTTTACATTTAGTCAGCTTGATGTTTGCTGGAGCAATGGCGGTGCCTCTTCTGAGAATCAAACTCGTAGCCATGGGGTTAAAGCCCAGAATCCCGACTCTTGTACTGTACCTGTTTTTAGTGCCTTCGGATAAGAACGCATTCTGCTAAACTGCACTACGGTAAAGCCACACACCCTCCAACAAGAAGCACATCGAATCACCTACATTCATTTTCAATGAGAGCCGATTCTTCGTGTCCGCATGGCATGCTGGGATAGCCGGCGATGTGAGGCCAGCTGGCGGAGTGACCGGAAGGATGGGGAACATGCGATAACCAATCAGATTAAAAATGTGTAAACTGTCTCCAATTTCAAATTTCCCCCATTTCACATAGTTCTGATCGTATAAGAACCAATCAGGGCTCTGTTCTGTGTTCTAGGTGAGTGCGTAAGAACCGATCAGGGTTCTGTTCTGTGTTCTAGGTGAGTGCGTAAGAACCGATCAGGGTTCTGTTCTGTGTTCTAGGTGAGTGCGTAAGAACCGATCAGGGCTCTGTTCTGTGTTCTAGGTGAGCGCGTACGGCTTCATGACGCCAGATTTCAAGAAGTACTCGGACCACTACTATGACAACACATACCGGCCCGTCGGCTTTTTCATAAACCACGACCTGCACATGGAGATGTCGCTATGGCAACAGCTGCACCAAGCAGGCCTTATCCTCCTCTACATGCGTCAGTGAGCGCTCTCGCCCGGTCACCGTGGAAACACCAGCCACTCCACCTGACTCTGGGTGGGAGGGGAGGGGAGGGGAGGAGTAGTGTCCACACACTTCCACTGCAGCCCCTCCTCTGACCTTTTCATAGTTTCTTATTCAGATCATTTTATGTTGAAGTGTATTTTTTATTTTTATGAGCTGCATTTATCAGTATAAATGCACTCAGCGAGGAGAAGAGATGATGATTTGCACTGTGGGGCCAGGCCCCCAGCTCGACATACCCAACACACTGCGGACCGCTCTCCTGTGGATGGAGCCTCGCTCCGTGCACTTCCTGCTCCCTGTTGTGCTTGCTGTTAGGGACTCTTCAAGTGCCTGGAATCTGCCATATTCCAAACAATCAAACTACGCTTCCCAGCGTGCCTCAGCACTGAGACTCATACTGAAGTACCTGGGAGAGTGTGTATTTCTGTGTCACATTCTGTACAACCAAAGTATTCAGATAATGTACGTGCACATGGTGTTTGTTTCGTAATTAATATTGGCTCAGACATCACTGATTTGAGAGAGACCGCTTGCTGCCTGGAACAGGTGAAGCTGTCTCATGTGCACCAATCACAGAAACTTCCTGCCCACAGCTGACTGTTGTGATTGGTGCAGATCAGTGATGAGGTCTCAGCGGCCTGTGCTCGGGTTCTGTCTGACCATAAGTGCCTCAAAGGATTATGGGTACTATCTGCCAAAGTGTTGTGTTTCAGGATTGGGCTGCGCCAGCTTTTCATAAGTTCTCCTTGAGAACACTGCAGGCTTAGTAGCTACTAGTTAGTTTGTGACTAGGCAGCTACTAAACTTGGTCGCACCATGTGTCCTTAACTCAGAAGTTTGTACGTTCCTTTATGAAGAGCTTACTGTCACACAAAATACACAAAATTATGTCGATGTTGATCGATCAAATCGCTGAACTCTATAATATGGAACGGCTGTCACCGCTTGCTTCAGTTGCCGAAACCAATATGGTGTCCAGTGCACCCCCCACCTCTCAATTTCCCCATAAGATGTAATGGAAACCTCCAGCCTTATTTCAATCCAATGGGTCCACAGTCCCATTTTCAGCCCTGTTATTCCCATAATGTTGGCCAGGAGGGGGTTCACAGTTTTCTAACAATCCTTCAGTACATTCAAATCAGTCTGCCATTGAAACCTTATTAATTACACCGTTTTTTCCGGGTCAGTGTGAATATTTAGTTTATACGCAGGATTATGTTCTAATTATGTTGTGTGGTCCAACAGGTTTTATTTCAGTCCTGTGCAAGTTTTAACTGAGTGTAAGTTTATGTTACGGCTAGGCTGAGTTCTTATTTATGCACAGTTGATGCATCCAATCCCAGGAGAGGTTCTGTGGCTCCGCCTCTTCCTCAGAGGAGCCAATGGAGAGGCAGAGTGGACATAGAGATGGACAGAGGGACACAGAGAGTGTGGCACTCTCAGCTTGTTTCTCTGGCATACAAATTGGACACACATGCAGTAATCTACACGTGTCCTGTGTGGAGACCACTCGCCTCATTCTGTCACCAAAAAAAAAGCTTTATTGTTTGTATAAACAAAACAAATTCCATTTTCAGATTCAAAAAAAAAAAAAAAAACATTTATAAATCCATAGGAAGTCAGTCTTTACAGTGGAACTGGAGGTGGGGTTTCCTAATGCCAAATATTTTATTTTTTATCCTTTAAAAATACAATCGATAAACAGAAAGAACAGAAAATTGTTTTGTGAATACAGTTGTGACTGTGGAGTCCTTGTAACTATGTATAATTCCAACCTCTGATTCTCATGACTATATACTTTAATAACATGCTGTGTCATGCACAGTGCCTGCATATACTGCACTGCATCTCAGATCTCTAATGCAAGGATATGTACCTGGCCACTGCTCCCATTCTGTGGAACAAAGAGGCGTGGCTTCTGCAGAGCCCCTTATGTGCACACTGTCCCCAGGAAAGATTCAGAGAGAACATTTTAGCTGGAACACTTTTAAGGTCAGAAAGTGTACTGTGACAAGTTCTTTGTAAAATGTGAAATATGAATAAAATTTGATTTGATATGCTGAATGTACCATTTCTTTCAGTCTAAATAGCTTTAGTGAACCTAATGATAGCCACGCCCCCTCCTTTCACAGGCATGTCAGTCCCTTTCTGAGGGAGTCTGAGTTTGTGTTTTTATGTAAACTGTTAAACGTGTGGAAAAGGAGTCTTGTGGCAGGAAAGTCATAGTGCACCTGCGGCACATTCCCCTTTATTTACCTGCTGTTTGAGCCACAGGTATTATGTTATATTAAATAAATCCAAGTTGTCATAAAGGAAAACACACATTTCCACCTGGTGTACCATCCTCTACTCCTGGCCTCTCCAGGGATTAAACACACAGCAAACAGACTGACAGACAGACCAAGCTGACAGGATGCACACATGCACGCTGAATTATACACTTCCTGTTTCCTGCACTCTCTCACCAACTAACTGCCGATGTGCAAGTTAGAGTGGAAAGGGGCGTGGCCACCAAGCCACCACTGGAGCCCCTCCCTCCCCTGGCCCCACCCCCGGACCCACCCCCCGGACCTCACGCCACAGCACACTACTTCCTGGGTTTCTTCTCCAATTTGACCAGGTCAGAGAATTCTGGGACACAGAGAGAGAGAGAGAGAGAGAGAGAGTGTGGGAGAGAGAGAGGGAGAGAGAGTGTGGGAGCGAGAGAGGGAGAGTGGGAGAGAGAGAGAAAGACAGCAAGAAAGACAAAGAGAGATGGAGAGAGACAAAGACATTGTTCTCATCTGGTAGCCATACATACAAATTCAGCCGATTAATGGTCTGCAATAGCACTTGGCGCTGCTGACAGAGTTAAACCTGCAGCACCCTTTACAGAAAGCCTGTTACAGAGAAGCCACCACAGACTTTTAAACATCGAGAACCCAGTGCAGGAAACGCATCTCAATGAAGACGTCGCAGGGAACACATTGCAGAGAACCCATCACAGAATATTTTAACCCTTGCATTTGTATTTTGAAAAAAGCAAGCTGATTTACAAAGCTAAGAGGTGTGACCTTGAAACCCGAGCCCAGGGTGACTGCTGAGAGTCACGCTTTTGTGCCGATGAGCCTGCATGAACATCTTCCTGTTGGTCTCTGCACAGAGACCCTGAGACTGAGGCAGAACAAAGCTCTTCATTGAGCCAAACTGGCCAAGATCCAAAGCACATACTCTGCTCACAACCTAGAACGCATTGGATTGCAGGAGGACGGGTTTCTCTACAAACGTTAATGTTCAAGCAATGTTCTCTTTTGAATTATTGATGACTCTTTCAAAACATAAGATAAAACCCTCAATAATGCATGTAGGTCACAGTTCATAACAGGATTAAGATGCAAAAGTGTATCTTATCATGATTCCAAATCTCATCTATTTTGTTTGTACGGAAAACTTGTACATTTTTTGGTGTGCACTCACCACTGTGTTAGGCAGTATGTTCTTCCATAAGAACAAAGTAATGCAAATATGTGTGCATGGCCTTGGCTGATGCTGCCCCACGCTGACCCCTGGTGGCTGTATTGTGTAAGTGCAACATGCTGACCCCTGGTGGCTGTACTGTGCAAGTTCAGCATGCTGATCCCTGGTGGCTGTACTGTGTAAGTGCAACATGCTGACCCTTGGTGTTTGTATTATGTAAATGCAGCATGCTAACCCCTGGTGGCCGGATTGTGTAAATGCAGCATGCTGACCCCTGGTGGCTGTACTGTGTAAATGCAACATGCTGACCCCTGGTGGCTGTACTGTGCAAGTGCAACATGCTGACCCCTGGTGTTTGTATTATGTAAATGCAGCATGCTAAACCCTGGTGGCTGTATTGTGTAAATGCAGCATGCTGACCCCTGGTGGCTGTACTGTGTAAGTGCAACATGCTGACCCCTGGTGGATGCACTGTGTCATCACTGTGTGTGGTTTTTCTCTCTCACCTCTGAAATCGATCCTCCCATCCCCGTCAGCGTCAGCCGCCTGTATAACTGCCTCTGCCTCCTCATCAGACAGGGGAACGATGGGCACTGAGCTCGGGATGGTGGACAGGATATACCTGCGCAGCAAGGGAGGGGTTTTTTTGGGTGGGTGGGTGGGTGGGTGGGTAAACTCAACAACTACAACTTACTGTTGTAGTTGTTGAGTTTATTGTTATTGCTGCCATTGTAGATTTGGTTGTTGTTTTCATTGTAGTATACGTTGACTTTTTTGCTGTTATTGTGATAGTTCTTTTGCTGTTGTTATTTTAGATGTTGATTTGTTCTTGTCAACATTCTTGTGGTATTTGATTAGTTGTTGTGATTAATGTAGTTGTAGTTTATTTGTTGTTCATGTTGTGGTTCTTCATTTTCTGTTGTTGTTACAGTTATGGTTGTTAAATAACTGCTGTTATGATTATGGATATTAAGTTATTTCTGAGGTACAAATGTGTAGACATCCACGGTTACCTTCCAAAATGCACAGTGTCACCAGCTGCTTGTTTTACACAGATCCCTAACTGAACCCTCCCATCGCCTGGGTAACCATAACTGACTGAACCCTCCCATCGCCTGGGTAACCATAACTGACTGAACCCTCCCATCGCCTGGGCAACCCTAACTGACTGAACCCTCCCATCGCCTGGGTAACCCTAACTGACTGAACCCATATATTGCCTGGGAAAACCTAACTGACCGAACCCTCATATTGCCTGGGCAACCCTAACTGACCGAACCCTCCCATCACCTGGCAACCCTAACTGACTGAACCCTCCCATTGCCTGGCAACCCTAACTGACTGAACCCTCATATTGCCTGGCAACCCTAACTGACTGAACCCTCCTATTGCCTGGCAACCCTAACTGACTGAACCCTCCCATCGCCTGGCAACCCGAACTGACTGAACCCTCCCATTGCCTGGCAACCCTAACTGACTGAACCCTCATATTGCCTGGGCAACCCTAACTGACTGAACCCTCCCATTGCCTGGCAACCCTAACTGACTGAACCCTCATATTGCCTGGCAACCCTAACTGACTGAACCCTCATATTGCCTGGGAAAACCTAACTGACTGAATCCTCATATTGCCTGGGAAAACCTAACTGACTGAATCCTCATATTGCCTGGGAAAACCTAACTGACTGAACCCTCATATTGCCTGGCAACCCTAACTGACTGAATCCTCATATTGCCTGGGCAAACCTAACTGACTGAATCCTCATATTGCCTGGCAACCCTAACTGACTGAACCCTCATACTGCCTGGGCAACCCTAACTGACTGAACCCTCCCATTGCCTGGCAACCCTAACTGACTGAACCCTCCCATTGCCTGGCAACCCTAACTGACAGAACCCTCATATTGCCTGGGCAATGCAATCACCCTATGGAGCTACTGGCCACAGTCAGCACTGGCATGTAAAGGTAACTTCTGAATGTGATTTAATGACCAAAATGTTTCTGCTTCCTGTATGATCTGAGAATTTCAGGTCATTTCAGGGTATGGAAGCTGATGAGAGCTCAGCTTCTTGAGCTGAAATTTTGGCCACAGAGAAATACTCCAGTTACACGCTGCCGCTGCTGGGCGGTTAGGGTACAGCGTCCTCCACAGCCTCACTTTTCTGCCACAGGGGACTGATACATTAAAGCTGCACATGCTACCTGTGTCTTACCTGTGTTACTGATGTGCTACCTGTGTTTTACCTGTGTCTTATCTGTGTCTTACTGTGTGCTACCTGTATTCCTTGCGTCTTACTATGTGTTACTATGTGCTACCTCTGTTTTACCTGTGTCTTACTATGTATTACTATGTGCTACCTGTGTTTTACCTCTTGTCTGTGCTATCATTGTGTTGCATGTGTCTTACCTGTGTTATCTATGTACTGCCTTTGTGTTACCTACGTGCTGCCTGTGTTACCTGTGTCTTATCTGTGTTACTGATGTGCTATCTGTGTTTTACCTGTGCCTTACCTGTGTTACCTATGTGCTACCTGTATCTTACCTGTTTGTTACCTGTGTGCTAACTTTGTGTGTGCTGCCTGTGCAGAATCCTGGTGAACCCCCTTACTTGATCTCATTCCACTCGATGTATCCACTGCCATCTTTGTCCAAGACCTGGAAGGCTTTCTTGATGACTTCCTCTTGCTGATCTGAGGTCTTGTATTGCCGCATGTATTCAAAGAACTTTGAGTAGTTGAAGTTCCCTGGAAAGAGATGGATTGGCTGTTCTGTGTCAAAGCTCCACCCCACTCCCCCAGCATCATGCCCTCTGCACTGTAAACAGCACCCCCCCCCCCCCCCCCCCCGTATCCTAATCCTAACCTAACCCCCGCCCCCCAGAAACTGCACTCCGGTGTGGTTACATAAACATGCATGGGCTGGCAGTGTAGTGCACACTGGTTAGTGAGACTCAAAGGCTGCATCTTCAGTTCCCAGGTGGGATGCTGCTGTTTACCTTGGATTAGGTCCCAAACCGGACTTTCTTCTGTAGAACATACAGCTATATTAATAGGGTGAATGCATAATCAATATAAAGTGAGACTTTGTAAGCTGCTCTGACTCAGGGTCAACCCCACAGGGCCCTTCAAAGCCCCAGGACTGACCCCTCAGAGCCCCAGGACTGACCCCCTAGGGCCCCAGGACTGACTCCACAGGGCCCCAGGACTGACTCCACAGGGCCCCAGGACTGACCCCTTAGAGCCCCAGGACTGACCCCTCAGGGCCCCAGGACTTACCCCACAGGGCCCCAGGACTGACTCCACAGGGCCCCAGGACTGACCCCTTAGGGCCCCAGGACTGACCCCTCAGATCCCCAGGACTGACCCCTCAGGGCCCCAGGACTGACCCCACAGGGCCCCAGGACTTACCCCACAGGGCCCCAGGACTGACTGACCCCTCAGTGCCCCAGGACTGACCCCTTAGTGCTGGGGTTACCTTGCATTCTCATCTCGCGCGGAATGCGGTCGACGTCCTGGTCGCTAAGGCTCGCTCCCATCGCCAGGGCAACCTTCTTCACCTGCAGACTGAAGTCATCGGCCATGTTGGGATGTCTGTGTGCTGGAGGGAACACCGTATACACCATAGTTACTCCTGTGTGCTAACATTCAGTGCTCTGTTCTTTTTCTTAAAACATTTTCCCTTCATAGCTTTATGTGTCTTTATTATGTCAAGGGATAGAAGCAACAAATTTGACAATTAAAAGCAATTCCATATTCCATTATGGCTCTAAAACCAGCATACTTTTTAATGTTGTTCATCCAAAGTCTTGACTATTACATTCCTAGCTTTGTTCCTGAAGGCATTTAGGAATTTAAAAGAATATACTTCTGTGCTCAAGATTGTTTTGCCTAAGCTGTGGTATACATACCCCACATACATATGAATATTCATCTCATTATTATTCCCGCAAATACAAGGATAAGGAAGAAACTTTGCCATTCATTGATGACCAACTAGGCCTTCAATTGGCTTGACCTAGTGAGATTCTTGCTTGCTGGTTAGCTAGTTAAAATAGCTAAGCTAGCAAGCTAATAGCTTATTTCTAGAGCTTTTATTTTATTTTCTAGAGACGATTTGCAACCAGATTTCTATTTGAGACCATAACATGTTTTTAAAGGATAGCAGCATATTGGGCATTTGAGATGCAAAGGATCACATGCTCTGTGCCTCAAACCTCTGTTTCTGATACTGAAACAGAGCGTTGGCATTTTCCGATTGTAGCATAACTTCAAAGGAGCATCCTCATATGTTTCGATGGCAAAATAAATCTTCAATCTAACCAATACCAGAAAATTCCAAACTACCGTATAACATTCCCAGCTGCCAAACTGGCAGGCAGGCTTTGTTGCTTTGGTGCTGAAGCTCATCTGGGCACTGCCATTTCTTTAACCTCTATTTTTAGTTCAAATCTAAATGAAACCTTGCCCAGCCATTGGCTGGCGCATGAACCTTCTGCCAATCAGCGCTCTCCTACTGCACTGGCTCTTATGATTTAGTCTTTATTGATGTAGCATAGCCAAACAGAAACCTTCGCTAGGTAGACTATTTGTTTCCTCAACACATGCGGTCTAAAATGTGTATGTCTTTTAATTATATTATTGTATTATATATCTTTGTAAAGACATATTATTCAAAGACTGACTGTAATACGAAGACTTAAAATAAAGTCAACTTAACCTTTAAAAAAAAAAAAAAAAAAACTTGTCCAGTGATATCCCAACGCTTCCAAAGAACTACAAATATGATGGCAAATGTTCAGTTGGATGCTAGTGCCCCTGATCTCCACACATAAAATTACATGGTGCTCTGAGTGTGGCCCCCTGGACTAGAGCATCAAAACAGAGACACCCCCCCCCCCCCTCAACAACAGTACAGCAGTACAGATGCCAAGAGAGGGCTTTGACCTCTGACCTTTGACCCATGCAGAATGTTAGTCGTACCCAGCATTCTGGCAGGGCCCGTCCTGAGCAGGTGTCCTCTTACCCCCCTGAGGAGGTGGTTATTCGTGGAGAAGAGGGTGTTGTGATAACTCAGGGTAACATCATAGGCCTGCATGCGTAGGGGACCCTTGGGGCTATCTGCTGTTACCCCCCCCCCCCCCCCCCCCCCCCCCCAAATGCTACTGAGAGTGACGGGGATTCCCATGAGTCCTGTCCCAATCCTGGGTTTGGATCTCAGACGGACCCCATCCAAGCTTTCAGATCTCCACCCCAAACTCACAAAAAATGACACCATTGGACCTTCGCCTCCACAGTATCCATCATGCTTACGGTCCCCAGCAGGCATAAGTGACTCTAAACTCAATACGTTCCTCTCTTTGCACATGGCCAAGCGGCTGGAACACCTCTTATGGTGATAGGCTATAAAAACTCCAGGGTTTTTGTGCTTCCTGCTAGCAAAGACCCTGCAGACCACACACCACTGCCCATAAGCAGAGATCTTCAAGGCTACCAGCTGACGGCTTCACGTTTCCCAAACCACCAAGCCCACTGGAGAGATGACAGTGATCATGCTATTTTAACGCAGGTGATCGCACAGATAAGAAGTTATGCTAACACGTGATAGCACAGTAAATGCTAACATAACTGACAGCAAAGTAAAATTGCTATGATAATGCAGGTGATAAAAAAGTGAAATACTGTGCTGACATAGGTGATAGCACAGTAAATATGCTATGCTAACCCAGGTGATATCACAGTACTGATGCTATGCTAAGGCAGGTGATATCACAGTAACAATGCTATGCTAAGGCAGGTGCTATCACAGTAACAATGCTATGCTAAGGCAGGTGATATCACAGTAACGATGCTATGCTAAGGCAGGTGATATCACAGTAACGATGCTATGCTAACGCAGGTGATATCACAGTAACGATGCTATGCTAACGCAGGTGATATCACAGTAACGATGCTATGCTAAGGCAGGTGATATCACAGTAATGATGCTATGCTAACGCAGGTGATATCACAGTAACGATGCTATGCTAAGGCAGGTGATATCACAGTAACAATGCTATGCTAAGTATTGACTGACCTCCCCACGTTTTCAGGCAGTGCTGTGTGCTCAAGCTTACTCACCAGCTCAACGTTGTCTTGTCGGGGGGGCGTCCCACTGCTTAACTCACTCTCCCCTCTTCAGCTTTTATACTCCGGGGGGTGGATATTTCCATCAGTGCCCTGCACCTGCCACTCTACCCTGACCCCCCTCCCCATAACAGCCATGGATCTCTTTTCTCTACTCCGCCTCCCTTCCTCCCGCTCCCCCCCCCCCCTCTCTCTCTCTCTTCAGAGCACCAAGATGAAGATACAAGTGGAACATGATAGTGCTAAAAGACCAAGATACAAGTGATACATGAAAGTGATACTTGATTGGGCGAAGCCCTGCAGGGGAGTAGTGTTAGTCATGGTAGGATCTGGAGAGATGCATCTTCAGACCACAGCGGTAAATGGGCATGGACCATTTTGTAGAGGAATGGGGAGTTTGTTTCACCACTGCTGAGCTAGGGTGGAGAAGCTCTGTGGCAGGGACAAGCGAGAACCATTCACCTGGATGACAGGGGACTGAGCCCTGAGTAACTCCTGCAGACTGAGTCCTGAGTAACTCCAGCAGACTGAGTAACTCCAGCAAACTGAGTCCTGAGTCACTCCAGCAGACTGAGTCCTGAGTAACTCCAGCAGACTGAGTAACTCCAGCAAACTGAGCCCTGAGTAACTCCAGCAGACTGAGTAACTCCAGCAAACTGAGTCCTGAGTAAATCCAGAAAACTGAGTAACTCCAGCAGACTGAGTCCTGAGTAACTCCAGCAGACTGAGTCCCGAGTAACTCCAGCAAACTGAGTCCTGAGTCACACCAGCAAACTGAGTCCTGAGTCACTCCAGCAGACTGAGTCCTGAGTAACTCCAGCAGACTGAGTCACTCCAGCAGACTGAGTCCTGAGTCACGCCAGCAGGCTGAGTCCTGTGTCACTACAGCAGACTGAGTCCTGAGTAACTCCAGCAGACTGAGTCCTGAGTAACTCCAGCAGACTGAGTCCTGAATAACTCCAGCTGACTGAGTCCTGAGTAACTCCAGCAGACTGAGTCCTGAGTCACTCCAGCAGACTGAGCCCTCAGTAACTCCTGCAGACTGAGTCCTGAGTAACTCCAGCAGACTGAGCCCTGAGTAACTCCAGCAGACTCCAGCAGACTGAGTCCTGAGTAACTCCAGCAGACTGAGCCCTGAGTAACTCCAGCAGACTCCAGCAGACTGAGTCGTGAGTAACTCCAGCAGACTGAGCCCTCAGTAACTCCAGCAGACTGAGTCCTGAGTAACTCCAGCAGACTGAGCCCTGAGTAACTCGAGCAGACTGAGTCCTGAGTAACTCCAGCAGGCTGAGTAACTCCTGCAGATGGAGAGAGGAGGTTAAAACCTGAGGTACTGATTCTGACACTGTGAATGTTGGGAATTTCAGAACAGCTTATACTTCCCATCACAGCATGGCCTCATCAGCCCCCAGTATGATCTGAGTCCAGCACCACTATCATACAGAATATTTACTTCAGAGAGAGAGAGTGTGTGTGTGTGTGTGTGTGTGTGTGTGTGTAGTGTGAGTGTGTGTGTGTAGTGTGAGTGTGTGTGTACGTGCATGTGTGTGTGAGTGTGTGTTTGTGAGTGTGAGTGTGTGTGTGTGTAGTGTGTAGTCTGTAGTGTGTATAGTGTGTAGTGTATGTGTGTGTAGTGTGTAGTGTTTGTGTGTGTAGTGTGTGCGTGTGTGTGTGTGCGTGTATATGTGTAGTGTGTGTGTACATGTAGTGTGTGAGTATTTCTGTGTGTGTTTGTGTGTGTGTGTAGTCTGTAATGTGTGTGTGTGCCTGTGTAGTGTGTGTGAGTGTGTGTATGTGTGTGTAGTCTATAGTGTGTGTGTAGTGTGTGTGTGTATGTGTGTGTGTGTAGTCTGTAGTGTGTAGTGTGTGTGTGTGTAATGTGTGTGTGTAATCTGTAGTGTGTGTGTGTGTGCGTAGTGTGTGTAGTGAGTGTGTGTGTGTAGTGTGTAGTCTGTAGTGTGTGTGTGAGTGTGTGTGTAGTCTGTAGTATGTGTGTAGTGTGTAGTCTGTAGTGTGTGTGTGTGAGTGTGTGTGTAGTCTGTGTGTGTGTGTGTGTGTAGTCTGTAGTGTGTGTAGTGTGTGTGTGTGTAGTCTGTAGTGTGTATAGTGTGTGTGGTGTGTGTGTGTAGTGTGTAGTGTGTGTGTGTGTGTGTATATAGTGTGTACTCTGTTGTGTGTGTGTAGTGTGTGTGCGTAATCTGTATTGTGTGTGTAGTGTGTAGTCTGTAGTGTGTGTGTATAGTGAGTATAGTCTGTAGTGTGTGTGTTTGTGTGTGTGTGTGTGTGTGTGTAGTGTAGTCTGTAGTGTGTGTGTGTATGTAGTGTGTAGTCTGTAGTGTGTGTGTGTGTGTAGTGTGTAGTCTGTAGTGTGTGTGTGTTTGTGTGTGTGTGTAGTCTGTAGTCTTTAGTGTGTGTAGTGTGTGTGTGTGTAATGTGTGTAGTCTGTAGTGTGTGTGTAGTGTGTGTATGTAGTGCGTGTAGTCTGTAGTGTGTGTGTAGTGTGTGTGTGTGTGTTGTCTGTAGTGTGTGTGTGTGTGTGTAGTCTATAGTGTGTGTGTGTGTGTGTGTGCAGTCTGTAGTGTGTGTGTGTGTGTGTGTGTGCAGTCTGTAGTGTGTGTGCGTGTGTGTGTGTGTAGCGTGTGCAGTCTGTGTGGTGTGTGTGTGTAGTGTGTGTAGTCTGTAGTGTGTGTGTTTGTAGTGTGTGCAGTCTGTAGTGTGTGTGTGTGTGAGTGTGTGCAGTCTGTAGTGTGTGTGTGTGTGTGTGTGTTTGTGTGTGTGTAGTGTGTGTAGTCTGTAGTGTGTGTGTGTGTGTGTGCAGTCTGTAGTGTGTGTGTGTGTTTGTGTGTGTGTAGTGTGTGTGTCTGTGTGTGTGTGTGTGTGTGTGTGTGTGTGTGTAGTGTGTGTAGTGTGTAGTGTGTGTGTGTGTGTGTAGTGGTGTAGTGTGTGTGTGTGTGTGTGTGTGTGTGTGTGTGTGTAGTGTGTGTGTGTGTGTGTGTGTGTGTGTGTTTGTAGTGTGTGCAGTCTGTAGTGTGTGTGTGTGTGTGTGAGTGTGTGCAGTCTGTAGTGTGTGTGTGTGTGTGTGTGTGTGTGTTTGTGTGTGTGTAGTGTGTGTAGTCTGTAGTGTGTGTGTGTGTGTGTAGTGTGTGTAGTCTGTAGTGTGTGTGTGTGTTTGTGTGTGTGTGTGTGTGTGTAGTCTGTAGTGTGTGGTGTGTGTGTGTGTGTTTGTAGTGTGTGCAGTCTGTAGTGTGTGTGTGTGTGTGAGTGTGTGCAGTCTGTAGTGTGTGTGTGTGTGTGTGTGTGTGTTTGTGTGTAGTCTGTAGTGTGTGTGTGTTTGTAGTGTGTGCAGTCTGTAGTGTGTGTGTGAGAGTGTGTGCAGTCTGTAGTATGTGTGCGTGTGTGTGTGTTTGTGTGTGTGTAGTGTGTGTAGTCTGTAGTGTGTGTGTGAGTGTGTGCAGTCTGTAGTGTGTGTGTGTGTTTGTGTGTGTGTGTGTAGTGTGTGTAGTCTGTAGTGTGTGTGTGTGTGTGTGTGTGAGTGTGTGCAGTCTGTAGTGTGTGTGTGTGTTTGTGTGTGTGTAGTGTGTGTAGTCTGTAGTGTGTTTGTGTGTGTGTAGTGTGTGTAGTCTGTAGTGTGTGTGTGTTTGTGTGTGTGTAGTGTGTGTAGTCTGTAGTGTGTGTGTGTGTGTGTGTGTGTGTGAGTGTGTGCAGTCTGTAGTGTGTGTGTGTGTTTGTGTGTGTGTGTGTGTGTAGTCTGTAGTGTGTGTGTGTGTGTGTGTGAGTGTGTGCAGTCTGTAGTGTGTGTGTGTGTTTGTGTGTGTGTAGTGTGTGTAGTCTGTAGTGTGTGTGTGTGTGTGTGTGAGTGTGTGCAGTCTGTAGTGTGTGTGTGTGTTTGTGTGTGTGTAGTGTGTGTAGTCTGTAGTGTGTGTGTGTGTTTGTGTGTGTAGTGTGTGTAGTGTGTGTGTTTGTGTGTGTGTAGTGTGTGTAGTCTGTAGTGTGTGTGTGTGTGTGTTTGTGTGTGTGTATTGTGTGTAGTCTGTAGTGTGTGTGTGTGTGTGTGAGTGTGTGCAGTCTGTAGTGTGTGTGTGTGTTTGTGTGTAGTCTGTAGTGTGTGTGTGTGTGTGTGTGTGTGTGCGCTTATGCTCCAGCTGTCTCCTATGTCCCCTGGCTGTGGGGGGGAAACAGGGTGTAATATGGCCGCACCTGTAGGGTGCAGATTGACATGTGGCCCCCAGGGGCCCGTTAGACTTTAGCACAGAGCACATGGGCCTGACAGGAGCTAAATTAGCACAAGCTCATGTTTGGACTTCACTGTTCCAGCACCTTGCTGTGTTTCCACATGCGTGTTTATACATAACTGTGTGTCTGTGCCTGTCTTTTTCTGCTTTGAAGTTTGCTTTGAAGTATGAGTGTATGTTTTGCATGTGTATGTGTGTGTTCTGCGTGTATATGAGTGTGTGTTTTGTGTGTGTATAAGTGTGTATTCTGTGGTTGGTATGTGTTTCTGTGAGTGTTTGTGAATGCACATGTTTGTTTGAGTCTGATCTTTCAAGTGCACCATATGCAAATTTAAAGTTCTTGTCAAGGTTTAGTATGTAGACTAAGATAGGCATAGGTCCAAACACCTATCATTGTGGAACTCCACTTCCCACAGTGCCTTTCTCAGATAAGAGGTCTCCTTCCTTTATTCTTTGTGATCCACCCAGGTGTCCAAATCCAGGCTGCGTTCCGTTAAGCAAGTATGCATAACAGAACACAGCCCCACTTTGAAATAACTCCCGTACTTTCTACTTCCTACTAACTTTATTTTGACAATGATGTAATGATATACTACCTGAAATGCCTTCAGGAGTTCAAATATGTAACAATTTTATTTGTCTAAAAAAAATTGTTCTTTAAAATTATGTTCTGTTACTTTGTTTAAAAAGTAAACATTTTTTATAAAATTCCCAGAGTTAAAAAAATCACCAGCTTTTCCTAAGAAACCTGGGAAATTTGATAAGCATGCTACTGCTCAATATACAGATTTTCCCCAGGAATTTTCTGACTTGACTGTAGTAATTTACGAGATGTAAGGTGAGCTAACAGGCCTATAGTATCCTGGGTGTTACAGCCCAAAACTGCCAAGTTACAATAACCGACTGTCAGCACAAAAGCCCGACACGTTTAAAACACCACAACATATATTTATTAAATGACACAAAAACAAAACAAACCCACATACAAACAGGTAGACAGGGCAGAGCCAGCAGGTCTAACCTAATTCTCACAGTCCAGAACCGGACTGAGCTGTCTGAACAGAGTATGGTTTCTATCTCACTTGCGCCAAAGATGGGACAAGAGAAAGAACAAATTAAAGGGGAGAAAGGGGGGAGTCTTCCGGTCCGCTGCTACCCTACCCTGACTAGCTACAACAAAAAAGTACAAAAAGAAAAGAAAACACTAACCACACGGTCTACCAGGTATTCAGACATGATATTTGGATCAAGGTACAAAATGAAGATCAATCATAACTGAGTTAAACAAAAGAAGAAAAGCGTCCTGCCGTGTAGCGTGTCTACAGGAACAATGAGAGAGAGCTACTGCTGCCCTGAGCCGCCATCTTTTATAGGGGAGGAGCCGCCCAGTGCACACGCCTGTGCGCACACCGCGCATTCTACCACTGCAGCCTGCAGGGAAAGAGAGACTCCTACTGGAGAAAAGAAGATAAATTACTACAAAATTAGTTTCAGCAAAAATAATGACTAGGGGCACATAACACGGGGTCATCTTGCCCCCCTTTCTGTAAGCTTCTGCTATACCTTCTCACTTCCAGTCAGTAGGAATTTCTCCAGTTTTGAGAGGGTATATAAAATACCTGTGAGGGGTTTATAGAGCATCTCCCCAACATCTTTCAGCACTCAGGAAAAATGGGACTTCTGCTGTAATGTATTTGTCTTCCAACAACATTCTGTCCATTGGACTTACGTATAACTTTCATTCTGGCTGCTTCATCTCAATTATGCAACTATCAAACTATGCCCTCATTTATATACCTCTGCTACAGGGCTCAGGTATAGGGTCAAACTATGGGCTCATTTATATACCTCTGCTACAGGGCTCAGCTATAGGGTCAAACTATGGGCTCATTTATATACGACTGCTACAGGGCTCAGCTATAGGGACAAACTATGGGCTCATTTATATACCTCTGCTACAGGGCTCAGCTATAGGGTCAAACTATGCCCTCATTTATATACCTCTGCTACAGGGCTCAGCTATAGGGTCAAACTATGGGCTCATTTATATACGACTGCTACAGGGCTCAGCTATAGGGTCAAACTATGGGCTCATTTATATACCTCTGCTACAGGGCTCAGCTATAGGGACAAACTATGGGCTCATTTATATACCTCTGCTACAGGGCTCAGCTATAGGGTCAAACTATGGGCTCATTTATATACCTCTGCTACAGGGCTCAGCTATAGGGACAAACTATGGGCTCATTTATATACGACTGCTACAGGGCTCAGCTATAGGGACAAACTATGGGCTCATTTATATACCTCTGCTACAGGGCTCAGCTATAGGGACAAACTATGGGCTCATTTATATACCTCTGCTACAGGGCTCAGCTATAGGGACAAACTATGGGCTCATTTATATACCTCTGCTACAGGGCTCAGCTATAGGGACAAACTATGGGCTCATTTATATACCTCTGCTACAGGGCTCAGCTGTAGGGTTGGCACTGAGAAACCAGATGATAATCCTGTTAAAAGTGTCCATTGGTTCTGGATTAGTAATTGCTTCTGTGATAAATAAAAAATAAGATGAACTTCTATCAGCAGATTTACATGACATTTTGCTTTATGGAATTATTATAACCCTAAATGAAAATTCATAATTATTACTGTAGTATAATAAATAGTTAATTCCCAGCTTGTCAGCCAAACTCAGTGAAACTGGTGAAACTCAGATGGAGCGGTGTGTGTTTGCATGAGTCTGATAACCTTAATCACATGGTTATGTGATTGTGGGCGGAGTCAGTTTCACACACGCTAATGGGGCTGAGTCCGTGGCCACGCCCCCCTGCTCTGGAGGACCTGACAGGCAGCATCACAGTCTGCATTAATGGCTGATATCACTCTCAGTCATGGGAGAGGCCCCTGGACCAATCAGAGTGGCTGCAGGGAGGGGTCACAGGGAGACCCGGGGCTTGTGACTTTGAGGAATGACATCACAATGCCACCATTCCTTCGCACATTCCGGTCTTCCTTATTGGCGGCTCTTCAGCCCCTTCCTTTCCCCTCACTGATGCTACTGGGCATGCTCAGGAGAGAGTCTCACTGCCAGATACAGGCAGTTTGATTGGCAGATGCATAATGCACACACACACACACACATAATGCACACACACAAGCATAATGCTCACACACACACTTTGCACACACACACACAAGCATAATGCTCACACACACACTTTGCACACACACGATGCACACACATGCATAATGCTCACACACACACGATGCACACACACACACACACAATTCACACACACACACACACACACACACACACACACATAATGCACACACACATACACGCATAATGCTCACACACTTAATGCACACACACACACGCATGATGCACACACACACACATAATGCACACACACACACACACACGATGCACACACATGCACTATGCACACACACACACATACAACACGATAATGCACACACACACACTTTGCACACACACACGCATGATGCACACACACACACACACACACAATGCACACACATGCATAATTCTCACACACACACGATGCACACACACACACACACACACACACACAATGCACACACACACGCATAATGCACACACACACACACACACACGATGCACACACACACACATGATGCACACACACACGATGCACACACACACACAATGCACACACACACGCATGATGCACACACACACACACACATGCACACACACACACACGCATGATGCACACACACACACACACACACACACACACACACATAATGCAAACACACACATGATGCACACACACACACACACACACACACACATGCACACATGATGAGGACTGAGCAGAGCTGGGAGAGCAGCAGCAGTGCAGACTGGAGTAAAGCCCTGGCGTCATGCCACAGCTCTGAGTCTGACGCTGCCACGCTACTGTACATTATGTAAGAGAAATGACGCTGTTGTATGCTGCTGTCATGGTTGTTGCACTCTGGTAGAGTTATATAAATAGGGATTTTTAAGCTTTCCTCATACAACAGAGATTTTCATTTGATGGGCATCTGATTAACGCCTGTCAGACTATTGATAATAAGTGTTGACATAGCCACGATAGCATTGTGCATAAACCATACCTCAGCCTGTTGTACCGCCCCCCGCGCTGCGGATTCCTTCATTCTGATTCTATATTGGGGATGATAAGCAGGCAAGATGGCGCTCCTGCTGTCAGTGCCTGGACAGCTCCGTTTTACACATCCACCTAAACTGCCAATTTAATCCATAACAGCCGGAGAATGAGCTATAGGTAGGATCTTATGTGCGCAGCACTCCCGATATCAGCGAATTTCCGGCTCGTGCTGGGAGCGTTATTCGTTTTGTCACAGAGAGCCTTACGGGCCAGGTGAAGTGCCCGTTCTAACGGAATGGGCCCCGGGAGCCGCTTTGGGTTTGGTGCAGAGGCAGGGGGGAGAGCTATTTAAACAAAAACACAGCATCACCCTGATGCAGGAACACCGCTGCGTCTAGGCACAATTTTTCTTCTCCCCAGTCGGACCGAATGTGATAATATCGCGGGAGAAATGCGACTGCTGGCTGTCTCCCCGAGCGCAGCCGCTAAAACAGAACAGAAGAGGGGGTAGATTCCTCGCGCCCGCCCCATATTCTGCCGCGTGCAGCGAAGATGGAGCAGCGGCCGCTGTGGCACAAGTGGTGCCTTTGAATCGGGGGGAAATGCAACGTCTTGCGCGAACATTATTCTCTGCTCCTGTTTCAAACGGACTTTAAATGGTCACTGGCTAACAGGCTAGACGAAGAGGAGGATGTCCGCGACTTTCTTTCTGTTGGTCATGTCTTCTTCATTTTTCAATCCCAGCTTTGCCTTCAGTTCTCATTTCGACTCAGGTGAGATCAAAATGGAAAACGCAAATTCCATCACTAATGGCGCGCGCGGAATATCTGTCATCTGTGCTAGAATACCAGTTGATAAGGCCGATTACCAACGCCAGGGTCTCGAATAATACAAATGTTACGCCCAGATATGGTTGCTGGGTGGCTTGATAAGCGGTTTCGTGGTTGTATGAGCGTATTCGGCCATCTTTGATCACGCTGAACGTAAGAGGACATTGGCGTGAGAAATGTCTGTGGTGGGTGGCTCAGCCAACGCGCGTGGCGGCGCTTTTTAAGGCTCACATGTGTTTCAAAACGGTGCGTTTGAACGGTGTAGCGACACCGGCAGTGATGTGTGTATGTGTGTGTGTGCGTGTGTGTGAGCTTAGGGCTTTGTGTGCGTGTGTGTGTATGTGTGTGTGAGTGTGTATGGGTGTGTGTGTGTGTGTGCGTGTGTGTGAGTGTGTGTGTGTGTGTGTGTGTGTGTGTGTATGCGTGTGTGTGTGTGTATGTGTGCGTGTGTGTGAGTTCAGGGGTGTGTGAGTGTATGTGTGTGTGTGTGTGAGTGTGTATGCGTGTGTGTGTGTGTGTGTGTATGTGTGTGTGAGTGTGTATGCATGTGTGTATGCGTGTGTGTGTGAGTGTGTGTGTGTGAGTGTGTATGTGTATGTGTGCTTGTGTGTGAGTTCAGGGGGTGTGTGTGTGTGTGTGTGTGTGTGTGTGTGTATGTGTGCGTGTGTGTGTGAGTGTGTATGTGTGTGTGTGTGAGTGTGTATGAGTGTGTGTGAGTGTGTGTGAGTGTGTGTGTGTGTGTGTGCGTGTGTGTGTGAGACGAAGAGGGGCATATCCATACCGGTAGCTGAGGTGCATATCCATACCGGTAGCTGAGGTGCATATCCATACCGGTAGCTGCCTCTCATCCCCTCTCAGCTCCTCTCGCTGTCTGTAATAGGTCCCTGTAGCTGTCACATGACTGCCACAGAAGGCAGCTTCTGCACAGCTCTGTGTGTTCAGCAGGGTGATGGTGATGCTGGTTATACTTCTACTGCTGCTAGTATTCAATATTCTTATTATGATTACTATTATTATTAGTAGTCGTAGTAGTAGCAGTAGTAGTAATAATAATAATCAACATCACCATCATCACCAGTGTGGGGCCGTGCACCAGTAAATCACATTCATAAGCATGCCCCACAAAATTTTGCTGACCTTATTAATTCTAGAAAAAGAATGAATATATGAAAAACTGAAAGTAAAGATAAAAATGAAATGAAGTAAATGCTGGGTCTGAATGTATTGTCTAACGCTGGTGTTTATAGAGGTAGATGGATACAGAAGCACAGTTGTGAGGACTGGAGGATTGTAATGGAGATGGAGATCCAATGTGAGATGATTCTAATGAGATTTAGCTGTGGGGTCTGCAGGTGAGGTCTACAGGTTTCCAGATCATTCCCATGAGGGGCTGTGACTTTAGTCATGGGTTATGGACATCAGGGAGATCATCAGAGGCTGCACCTCATGTTGTATCAAGGCCCACCTCCGCTGTTTTTCAGAGTGATGTGATTGACCCTCCACACTGTTGCTCCAGGTTACTCACAAATGTAGCTCACCTATGTAGCTCACCTGCTGACATACTGAGAACAAAAACACCTGCAAATCTGGTCTGGCAGAAAATGTGTTTTACTGGCCTACTCTGTACTGATCCATACTGCATGTGGATGGGCTGGTCCATACTGTGCATGCATGGACTGATCCATACTGCATATGGATGGGCTGGTCCATACTGTGTGTGGATTGGATGATCCATACTATGTGTGGATGGGCTGATCCATACTGCATATGGATTGGCTGGTCCATAATGTGTGTGGATTGGCTGGTCCACAACCTCTGTGTGGATGGGCTGGTCCATACTGTGCATGCATGGGCTGATCCATACTGCATGTGGATGGGCTGGTCCATACTGTGTGTGGATGGCCTGGTCCATACTGTGTGTGAATGGGTTGGTCCATACTGTGTGTGGATGGGCTGGTCCATACTGTGCATGCATGGGCTGATCCATATTGCATGTGGATGGGCTGGTCCATACAGCATGTGGATTGGCTGGTCCATACTGCATGTGGATTGGCTGATCCATATTGCATGTGGATTGGCTGATCCATACTGCATGTGGATGGGCTGATGTGTTGGCTGATGGTGGATGGGCTGGTCCATATTGTGTGTGGATAGGGTGGTCCATACTGTTGATTGATGGATTGATACAGTCCATGTATTAATGAACTGATGAAGTATCACTATTCTTTTTGCTGCTTAAAATAACAATTTGGAAGTAAGAGGTACTTTGAATAAATGTTTTAACCAGTATTGTTATGGTACCATATGACCACTTAAATGCACATCATACAGTGAAGAACCCTTTGAAATAAAGGCTAGTTGGTCTGAATGATACATATCACTATATTCCTTGTATAATTGATATTTTCCTTTAAATAAATACATTAATAAAAAAGAAGAAATATATAGTATCATTTAATCACATTAGAAAACAGATTATTTATAGACTTTTCTTAGTGGAACACTTGTGAATAGGATTTCTGCTAACCAGGTGATTAGATTGTCAACATTTTTATTTTTTAATTTATTTTAAATTGTAGCCCTCCCCTTTCAGTAAAGACTGACATGCCCCTCCCTTTCCGCCCCCCCCCCCCCCACACACACACACACACACACACACACACACTCAAACTCTCTCTCTCTCACACACACACATGCACACACACACTCAAATTCTCTCTCACACACACACGCACACACACACTCAAACTCTCTCTCTCACACACACACGCACACACACTCAAACTCTCTCTCTCTCTCTCTCTCTCTCTCACACACACACACACGCACACACACACATTCAAACTCTCTCTCTCTCAGACACACACACCCACTCAAACTCTCTCTCCCACACACACACACACAAACACAAACACGCACACACACACTCAAACTCTCTCTCTCTCTCTTTCTCTCTCTCACACACACACACACACACACACACACACACACACTCACACACACACATGCACACACGCACGCACACACACACGTGCACACATGCACACACACACACACACACTCAAACTCCCTCTCTCTCACACACACACACACATGCATACACACACACATATACACTCAAACTCTCTCTCTCGCACACACACACACACGCACGCACGCACATGCACACACACACACTCAAACTCTCTCACACACACACACACGCACGCATGCACGCACACACACTCAAATTCTCCCTCTCTCACACACACACACACACGCATACATACACACCACAATACACTCAAACTCTCTCTCTCACACACACACGCACGCACGCACACGCACATGCACACAGACACACTCAAACTCTCTCTCTCTCTCACACACACACACACGCATGCACGCACACACACACACAGGGGCTAAGAGCTCGGCTTTTTAACTACTCAAACTCTGGTGGCAGTGAGGAACACTGTTGCCATGACGATGGATTGAGAGAGAAGGGCATACAGTAGTGCTTCTTCCTTCACGCCCATATAAGGAATCAGCCTCCCTGAATTGCCGTTGGCTGTTCTGTCTGCTTGGGCTCCCTTCACACCACACAAAGGCCATGTTGGCTCTGTCTCTGGGGCAACCAAGTGCATGCGTGTAATATAGCCCCTCCCCCATGGCTGGAACTGTATGGATGGGTATGTTACTGTACTGAGGTGTGCATGTTTGCATGTTATTGCTGTGTGCAGTATCTTAGTGTGTTAGGGCTGTATGTGTGCAGTATGTTAGTGTGTTAGGGCTGTATGTGTGCAGTATGTTAGCGTGTTAGGGCTGTATGTGTGCAGTATGTTAGTGTGTTAGGGCTGTATGTGTGCAGTATCTTAGTGTGTTAGGGCTGTATGTGTGCAGTATGTTAGCGTGTTAGGGCTGTATGTGTGCAGTATCTTAGTGTGTTAGGGCTGTATGTGTGCAGTATGTTAGTGTGTTAGGGCTGTATGTGTGCAGTATGTTAGTGTGTTAGGGCTGTATGTGTGCAGTATGTTAGCGTGTTAGGGCTGTGTATGTTAGTGTGTTAGGGCAGTATGTGTTAGTGTGTTAGGGCTGTATGTGTGCAGTATGTTAGTGTGTTTAGGGCTGTATGCAGTATGTTAGTGTGTTAGGGCTGTATGTGTGCAGTATGTTAGCGTGTTAGGGCTGTATGTGTGCAGTATGTTAGTGTGTTAGGGCTGTATGTGTGCAGTATGTTAGTATGTTAGTGTAGGGCTGTATGTGTGCAGTATGTTAGTGTGTTTAGGCTGTATGTGTGCAGTATCTTAGTGTGTTAGGGCTGTATGTGTGCAGTATGTTAGTGTGTCAGGGCTGTATGTGTGCAGTATCTTAGTGTGTTAGGGCTGTATGTGTGCAGTATGTTAGTGTGTTAGGGCTGTATGTGTGCAGTATGTTAGTGTGTTAGGGCTGTATGTGTGCAGTATCTTAGCGTGTTAGGGCTGTATGTGTGCAGTATGTTAGTGTGTTAGGGCTGTATGTGTGCAGTATCTTAGCGTGTTAGGGCTGTATGTGTGCAGTATGTTAGTGTGTTAGTATGTGTGCAGTATGTGTGGGCAGTATGTGTTAGCGTGTTAGGGCTGTATGTGTAGTATGTTAGCGTGTTAGGGCAGTATGTATGTTAGCGTGTTAGGGCTGTATGTGTGCAGTATGTTAGTGTGTTAGGGCTGTATGTGTGCAGTTTGTTAACGTGTTATTGCTGTATGTGTGCAGTATCTTAGCGTGTTAGGGCTGTATGTGTGCAGTATCTTAGTGTGTTAGGGCTGTATGTGTGCAGTATCTTAGCGTGTTAGGGCTGTATGTGTGCAGTATGTTAGCGTGTTAGGGCTGTATGTGTGCAGTATGTTAACGTGTTATTGCTGTATGTGTGCAGTATCTTAGCTTGTTAGGGCAGTATGTGTGCAGTATGTTAGGTGTTAGGGCTGTATGTGTGTGCAGTATGTTACGTGTTATTGCTGTATGTGTGTGCAGTATCTTAGCGTGTTAGGGGGCTGTATGTGTGCAGTATGTTAGCGTGTTAGGGCTGTATGTGTGCAGTATGTTAGTGTGTGTTAGGGCTGTATGTGTGCAGTATCTTAGCGTGTTAGGGCTGTATGTGTGCAGCATGTTAGTGTGTTAGGGCAGTATGTGTGCAGTATGTTAGTGTGTTAGGGCTGTATGTGTGCAGTATGTTAGTGTGTTAGGGCTGTATGTGTGCAGTATGTTAGCGTGTTAGGGCTGTATGTGTGCAGTATGTTAGTGTGTTAGGGCTGTATGTGTGCAGTATGTTAGTGTGTTAGGGCTGTATGTGTGCAGTATGTTAGTGTGTTAGGGCTGTATGTGTGCAGTATCTGTAGTGTGCAGTTTTAGGGCAGTATGTGTGCAGTATGTTAACGTGTTAGGGCTGTATGTGTGCAGTATGTTAACGTGTTATTGCTGTATGTGTGCAGTATCTTAGCGTGTTAGGGCTGTATGTGTGCAGTATGTTAGCGTGTTAGGGCTGTATGTGTGCAGTATGTTAGTGTGTTAGGGCTGTATGTGTGCAGTATCTTAGCGTGTTAGGGCTGTATGTGTGCAGCATGTTAGTGTGTTAGGGCAGTATGTGTGCAGTATGTTAGTGTGTTAGGGCTGTATGTGTGCAGTATGTTATTGTGTTAGGGCTGTATGTGTGCAGTATGTTAGCGTGTTAGGGCTGTATGTGTGCAGTATGTTAGTGTGTTAGGGCTGTATGTGTGCAGTATGTTAGTGTGTTATTGCTGTATGTGTGCAGTATGTTAGCGTGTTAGGGCTGTATGTGTGCAGTATCTTAGCCTTTTAGGGCTGTATGTGTGCAGTATGTTAACGTGTTAGGGCTGTATGTGTGCAGTATGTTAACGTGTTATTGCTGTATGTGTGCAGTATCTTAGCGTGTTAGGGCTGTATGTGTGCAGTATGTTAGCGTGTTAGGGCTGTATGTGTGCAGTATGTTAGTGTGTTAGGGCTGTATGTGTGCAGTATGTTAGTGTGTTAGGGCTGTATGTGTGCAGTATGTTAGCGTGTTAGGGCTGTATGTGTGCAGTATGTTAGTGTGTTAGGGCTGTATGTGTGCAGTATGTTAGTGTGTTAGGGCTGTATGTGTGCAGTATGTTAGCGTGTTATTGCTGTATGTGTGCAGTATGTTAGCGTGTTAGGGCTGTATGTGTTCAGTATGTTAGTGTGTTAGGGCTGTATGTGTGCAGTATCTTAGCTTGTTAGGGCAGTATGTGTGCAGTATGTTAGTGTGTTAGGGCTGTATGTGTGCAGTATCTTAGTGTGTTAGGGCTGTATGTGTGCAGTATGTTAGTGTGTTAGGGCTGTATGTGTGCAGTATCTTAGCTTGTTAGGGCAGTATGTGTGCAGTATGTTAGTGTGTGTATGTGCTGTATGTTAGCGTGTATGGCAGTATCTTAGCTTGTTAGGGCAGTATGTGTGCAGTATGTTAGTGTGTTAGGGCTGTATGTGTGCAGTATCTTAGTGTGTTAGGGCTGTATGTGTGCAGTATGTTAGTGTGTTAGGGCTGTAGGCTGTATGTGTGCAGTTATCTTAGTGTGTTGTAGGGCTGTATGTGTGCAGTATGTTAGTGTGTGTTAGGGCTGTATGTGTGCAGTATCTTAGTGTGTTAGGGCTGTATGTGTGCAGTATGTTAGTGTGTTAGGGCTGTATGTGTGCAGTATCTTAGCTTGTTAGGGCAGTATGTGTGCAGTATGTTAGTGTGTTATTGCTGTATGTGTGCAGCATGTTAGTGTGTTAGGGCTGTATGTGTGCAGTATGTTAGTGTGTTAGGGCTGTATGTGTGCAGTATCTTAGCGTGTTAGGGCTGTATGTGTGCAGTATGTGTGTTAGCAGTATGTTAGTGTGTTATTGCTGTATGTGTGCAGTATGTTAGTGTGTTAGGGCTGTATGTGTGCAGTATGTTAGCGTGTTAGGGCTGTATGTGTGCAGTATGTTAGTGTGTTAGGGCTGTATGTGTGCAGTATGTTAGTGTGTTAGGGCTGTATGTGTGCAGTATGTTAGTGTGTTAGGGCAGTATGTGTGCAGTATGTTAGTGTGTTAGGGCTGTATGTGTGCAGTATGTTAGTGTGTTAGGGCTGTATGTGTGCAGTATGTTAGCGTGTTAGGGCTGTATGTGTGCAGTATGTTAGTGTGTTATTGCTGTATGTGTGCAGTATGTTAGCGTGTTAGGGCTGTATGTGTGCAGTATGTTAGTGTGTTAGGGCTGTATGTGTGCAGTATGTTAGTGTGTTATTGCTGTATGTGTGCAGTATGTTAGCGTGTTATTGCTGTATGTGTGCAGTATGTTAGTGTGTTAGGGCTGTATGTGTGCAGTATGTTAGTGTGTTATTGCTGTATGTGTGCAGTATGTTAGTGTGTTAGGGCTGTATGTGTGCAGTATGTTAGCGTGTTAGGGCTGTATGTGTGCAGTATCTTAGCTTGTTAGGGCAGCATGTGTGCAGTATCTTAGCGTGTTAGGGCTGTATGTGTGCAGTATGTTAGTGTGTTAGGGCTGTATGTGTGCAGTATCTTAGCGTGTTAGGGCTGTATGTGTGCAGTATGTTAGTGTGTTAGAGCTGTCTGTGTGCAGTATGTTAGTGTGTTAGGGCTGTATGTGTGCAGTATGTTAGTGTGTTAGGGCTGTATGTGTGCAGCATGTTAGTGTGTTAGGGCAGTATGTGTGCAGTATCTTAGTGTGTTAGGGCTGTATGTGTGCAGTATGTTAGCGTGTTAGGGCTGTATGTGTGCAGTATGTTAGTGTGTTAGGGCTGTATGTGTGCAGTATCTTAGCGTGTTAGAGCTGTCTGTGTGCAGTACAGGTAAAGTTAACAAACTCAGATTTGAGGCAGAACACACAGCTCTATCTGGTTGGAAGTTCAGCACCATGGACAGCTCTGCGAGCTCTCAGTCTCTCTCTCTCTCTCTCTCTCAGTCTCTCTCGCTCTCTCTCTCCTCTCTCTCTCTCTCTCTCTCTCTCTCTCTCTCTCAGTCTGCAAACAAATTTTATTCATTAACCCCTTTGCGCAAGCCCCCTAGTGGGTGGCACGCCGGCATGCCCAGATTACTGAACTCAGAAATTCAGTGCTACTGCAACCAAAGTACGAGTTAAAAACAGAAATGCGTTGTTTTAGTTTCATAAGTATACGATACACTACAACTATGCCGAATATGGAGTTTCGCAGCGCCACCATTGTCGCTCTGGTCGTTCATTTGACACGCCTCCCTCCCTGCAGTCTCATCTACAACTACACCTCCCACTCATGACATAATGGACAATATTGTCTATCTTGGCATTCATAAAAATATTCTTTCATTTCTTTCACCACTAAAAAATCGTATTCCGTCATAGCAACAAGATAAACCCGACAATAGCCCTAAGATATGCCAATACAGCAGTGAAAACGCTGCTCACTGAATAACGAAATAAACAAGAAAAAGTTTTTAAAAATGATACCATGTCATTCTACAGTCAATATCTGGGTCAATATCTATCTCTCTCTTTCTCTCTTCCTCCAGTCCTCTCTTTCTGTCTTCCTCTAGTCCTCTCTTTCTCTCTTCCTCCAGTCCTCTCTCTTTCTCTCTTCCTCCAGTCCTCTCTCTTTCTCTCTTCCTCTAGTCCTCTCTCTTTCTCTCTTCCTCCTAGTCCTCTCTTTCTCTCTTCCTCTAGTCCTCTCTTTCTCTCTTCCCCACTTTTCCCCTCCTTGTCTCCCCCCAGTCTCTCCTTCCCCTGCCGATTTTTTTTTGTCCAGGTGTGTGATTACATGCAGGGGTGTGATTGGGGGGGGGGGGTTGGTCACATGCAGAGGTGTGATTGATCATCTGCAGACGGGGGGGGGGTCGTGTGGAATTTAGAGATCTGGCCAGGGGGTGTGGCAGCTGCATTCTATCCTCAGAGACAGCACAGAAAGAGAGGAACACCAAGACTTTATTTAAATAAGATTATCTGATAGGAGAGAGACCAGGTTGTATTTTGAGTCTTTTTGAAATTGCAGAAATACCTCTTTCTGAAGTGTCTGAAAGACCGGCAGGGGATTGCATCAAAAGTTTTCCAAGCTCATGAAATAGAAATGATGAAATACTGAAAAGCATTTGAAACTAATACAATATGCGTGTACTAATAAACCAATACAATGCACATACATGTTATTTACATGCTGCCCATCCCTGAGCAGAGTTGTTAATTAGAGCAGAATAGAGAGTGGAGTAGACCATAAACAGAACGCAGCGTGGGTAGGCATGACTAATATCCCTGGGGTTCTGTGGAGACTTTAAAACCTTGCTGTATTTATATGGCTGTAATACCTCCTCCCCCCTGCAGATGGCGCACCTTTGAGTGAGCTCTCCTGGTCCTCCTCTCTGGCTGTGGTGGCTGTTTCCTTCTCTGGCCTCTTCACCTTCATCTTCCTCATGCTGGCCTGCCTGTGCTGCAAGAAGGGAGAGATTGGCTTCAAGGTGAGCTCGCTCTGCTGCGCTGCCCCCTGCTGGAGGTTGGGAGAAAAGTTTTTTAGTTTAGATTAGTTTATTAGTTTATTTAACAGGGGTATTGCACACCATGGCAGGTACACCAGAGTTAGCTAAGAAGTTCGTTTTTGTCTGTAATCCCTGTCCAGGAACACAGTGAAAACTTTACTGGCACAAAACAGGATACATACATTACATTACATTACATTGCATTACAGGTATTTACATTACATTACATTACAGGCATTTACATTACATTACATTGCATTACATTCCGGGGGGGAGAGAGAGAGCTAGGGGATGAAAGAGAGAAAGAGAGGGAGTGGAGAGAGAGAGAGAGAGAGAGAGAGAGGGGGGAGAAAGAGTGAGAGGGGAGGTAGAGAGAGAGCGAGAGAGGGGAGGGAGAGAGAGAAGGAGAGGGAGAGGGAGAGGGAGAGAGAGAGAGAGACATGCACTGTGTGCGCTTGCAGGAGTTTGAGAATGCTGATGGAGAGGAGTACCAGGCCGATCTCTCCACCCTGGCCTCCCCCGCCTCCCAGAGCAGCGCGGACGTTTACATCCTGCCGCTCACCGAGGTCTCACTTCCTATGTCCCAGCAGCCAGCCCGGTCAGGTGCGACCCCCCCCCCCCCCTTCCGTACCCTGTGGGGACAAATAACACCACACTAGCCCTAACCCCCTCAGTACCCTGTTAAGGGACAAATAATACCCTGCTAAAGTGTTAGTGTTACAGTAATACCCTGCTAAAATGTGTTAGTGTTACAGTAATACCCTGCTAAAATGTGTTAGTGTTACAGTAATGCTCTGCTAAAATGTGTTAGTGTTACAGTAATACCCTGCTAAAATGTGTTAGTGTTACAGTAATGCTCTGCTAAAATGTGTTAGTGTTACAGTAATACCCTGCTAAAATGTGTTAGGGTTACAGTAATGCCCTGCTAAAATGTGTTAGTGTTACAGTAATACCCTGCTAAAGTGTGTTAGGGTTACAGTAATGCCCTGCTAAAATGTGTTAGTGTTACAGTAATGCTCTGCTAAAATGTGTTAGTGTTACAGTAATGCTCTGCTAAAATGTGTTAGTGTTACAGTAATGCTCTGCTAAAATGTGTTAGGGTTACAGTAATGCTCTACTAAAGTGTGTTAGGGTTACAATAATACCTTTCTTAAATGTGTTAGGGTGACAATAATGCCCTGCTAAAGTGTGTTAGGGTTACAGTAATGCCCTGCTAAAGTGTGTTAAGGTTACAGTAATACCCTGCTAAAGTGTGTTAGGGTTACAGTAATGCCCTGCTAAAGTGTGTTAGGGTCACAGTAATGCCCTGTTAAAGTGTGTTTGGGTTACAGTAATGCCCTGCTAAAATGGTAACAGTTCTCTATGTCTTTACAGTCCAGCTGCTGAAATCTGCAGCTATGGGCCGGAGGAGCCTTCTGTACATGAAGGAAATGGGACATGGCTGGTTTGGGAAGGTATCACACGTACGCACCCACACACACACACACACACACACACACATATGCACCCACACACACACACACACACACACCACACACACACACATACGCACCCACACCCACCCACACACACACACACACACACACACATTCACACACACACACACACACACACATTCACACACACACCACACACACACACATATGCACCCACACACACACGTACACACACACATTCACACGTACACAAGCGTACTCACACAGCGTTTAATCAATCAATCATCCTTTATTTATATAGCACATTTATTGCACCAAGTGCTTCACAATGAATTAAAAGATGAATTATACAGATAACTGTATTTAATACAGATAAATTAAGAGTATAAAAGGTAGTAAAAGTATTAAAAGAAATACAACAAAAGTAAAAGAGGTAATCATCATAACCTTTATTTAATTCTCGGAGGTACAATTGAGGGCCAGGCCCTCATTTTCAATGTAGCCGAGATTACAAAAACATTTAAGATACAGTAAGTATAATAAAAGATCACCGGAATATAGCAACAGTAAAACTAACATAGAATGTAATAAAAATAAATAAAAATAAAATTAAAATAAAATTAAAAGAAGAATTTTTAAATCAATCCTATAACTAATAGGTAGCCAAACAGGAGTAATGTGTGCACTTTTTGGTATTAGTTGATGTTTCTCTTTGGGTCTTTGAGCCCACAAGAAGCATCTCTGTCTTGTTCTGATTCAGGTGTAGAAATTTTTGACATCCAAATCTGAATGTCTGAGATACAGTTTATAAGGGCTTCCAACGGCCTTTTATCATTGGGGGACATGGTGATGTTTATTTTTTATTTCATCTTTATTTCACCAGGCAAGTCATTAAGAACAAATTCTTATGTAAAGCTGGGTATCATCAGCAAAGCTATGAAATTGCCCCCTGTGCCTCCTGATAAGACCTCCCAGAGGCAGCTTATAAAGGCTAAAAAGGACTGGTCCAAGCATTGATCCCTGAGGGACACCGCATGACATTAAAACTCTTAGAAGTGTGCTTGCCCAGGTTAACAGGGAAGGAACGGTCTGTTAGATAGGTCTCAGAGCAGTGCCTGTGATGCCCACCCATTTGTCTAGTCTGTCTAAGAGGATGGTACAGTCAGCAGTGTCAAAGGCAGAGCTCAGGGCCAATAGTACGAGAGCAGATAGGCTTTTCGCATCAGCACTCCTCCTGAGGTCCTTCAGTATACTTACAAGAGCAGTGTGTACTGTGCCTGCATCTAAAACCAGGCTGGAATATTTCAAGTGTTCCTCTGGAGATTAAAAACTCATTCAATTGATTTAACACTACTTTCTCAAGGATCTTACATCATATTTATTTGGCAGATGCTTTTATTTAAAGCGATGTACAATAAGTGCTCACTAAATGTCATTGGAACAACTACAAAACACAGGTCCGATAAGGTACAGTACTCATTACGTAACAATTATTCATAGCCATGAACACATTAAGTCCAGTTCACGCAGGCATAGCCTAGGTCAGAAAGTTATGGTAAGTCAAACTAGGAGGAATGACGATGAGCTACAACGTTTAGATAATGATACAAGTGCAATATACTGTAAGGGCTGGATGGAGATACAAGTGTAAAAAACAACAAATGGGTCAAAGACTCTGTTCTTTAAAAGTTTATACCAGAACAAATATTTTCAACTTTGTCTCTGAAAAGATGAAGTCTGGTTGATTAATGGCCTTATTAAATGCAGTCAGTTTGTCTCTTAATATGTCAGAAAACGCCTGTAATTTATTTTTCCTCCATCTCCGCTGTGCCTTAGGACAGCATCACACCCTGGTGGTGTCTGTTTTGAGAAAATCTTTTAGTTTTCAGTTTAGAGTTGAAATGATTAAATAAATCAGTGCACGTGGATGTAAAAACTGGAGAAGAAATAAACTGCTGAGCTACTGAAGGGGTAAAATGATGCTTCATAACAGTATGTTCTCCAATCTCCATAACAGTGTAATCCTAACCCCAATATACACATACACACACAATAAACATAATCTCAGCACACAAACACAAACAGTTCTCTCAGGTGCGATGTGTTGTATAAAGTGTTTCTCTCTCAGGTGCAGTGTGCTGTATAAAGTTTTCTCTCTCAGGTGCAGTGTGCTGTATAAAGTGTTTCTCAGGTGCAGTGTGCTGTATAAAGTGTTTCTCTCTCAGGTGCAGTGTGCTGTATAAAGTGTTTCTCTCTCAGGTGCAGTGTGCAGTGTGCTGTATAAAGTGTTTCTCTCTCAGGTGCAGTGTGCTGTATAAAGTTTCTCGCAGGTGCCGTGTGCTGTATAAAGTGATTCTGTCGCCTCTCAGGTGTGGTGTGTGTATTGTGTGTCTCTCTCAGGTGCAGTGTGCTGTAGTGTGGTGCTGTATGTAAAGTGTTTCTCTCTCAGGTGTGGTGTGCTGTATAAAGTGTTTCTCTGCTCTCTCTCAGGTTCAGTGTGCTGTATAAAGTGTTTCTCTCAGGTGCAGTGTGCTGTTGTATAAAGTGTTTCTCTCTCAGGTGCAGTGTGCTGTATAAAGTGTTTCTCGGGTGCAGTGTGCTGTATAAAGTGATTCTCTCTCAGGTGCAGTGTGCTGTATATAAAGTGTTTCTCTCGACAGGTGTGGTGTGTTATAAAGTGTCTCTCTCAGGTGCAGTGTGCTGTATAAAGTGTTCTCTCTCAGGTGCAGTGTGCTGTTATATAAAGTGTTTCTCTCTCAGGTGCAGTGTGCTGTATAAAGTGTTCTCTCTCTCTCAGGTGCAGTGTGCTGTATAAAGTGTTTCTCTGTGTTGTATAGGTGTGTGTTTCTCAGGTGCAGTGTGCTGTATAAAGTGTTTCTCTCGCAGGTGCAGTGTGCTGTATAAAGTGTTTCTCTCTGCGCTAGGTAAAGTGATCTCTCTCAGTGTGCAGTGTGCTGTATAAAGTGTTTCTCTCGCAGGTGTGGTGTGTTGTATAAAGTGTTCTCTCTCAGGTGCAGTGTGCTGTCTGTTTCTCTCAGGTGCAGTGTGCTGTATAAAGGTGCAGTTATAAAGTTTTTCTCTCTCAGGTGTGGTGTGTTGTATAAAGTGTGGTGCAGTGTGCTGTATAAAGTGTTTCTCTCGCAGGTGCAGTGTGCTGTATAAAGTGTTCTCTCTCAGGTGTGGTGCAGTGGCTGTATAAAAGTTTTCTCTCGCTCTCAGGTGCAGTGTGTTGTATAAAGTGTCTCTCTCAGGTGCAGTGTGCTGTATAAAGTGTTTCTCTCGCAGGTGCAGTGTGCTGTATAAAGTGTTTCTCTCTCAGGTGCAGTGTGCTGTATAAAGTGTTTCTCTCGCAGGTGTGGTGTGTTGTATAAAGTGTTTCTCTCTCAGGTGCAGTGTGCTGTATAAAGTGTTTCTCTCTCAGGTGCAGTGTGCTGTATAAAGTGTTTCTCTCTCAGGTGCAGTGTGCTGTATAAAGTGTTTCTCAGGTGCAGTGTGCTGTATAAAGTGTTTCTCTCTCAGGTGCAGTGTGCTGTATAAAGTGTTTCTCTCTCAGGTGCAGTGTGCTGTATAAAGTGTTTCTCAGGTGCAGTGTGCTGTATAAAGTGTTTCTCTCTCAGGTGCAGTGTGCTGTATAAAGTGTTTCTCTCTCAGGTGCAGTGTGCTGTATAAAGTGTTTCTCTCGCAGGTGCAGTGTGTTGTATAAAGTGTTTCTCTCTCAGGTGCAGTGTGCTGTATAAAGTGTTTCTCAGGTGCAGTGTGCTGTAAAAGTGTTTCTCTCAGTGTGCTGTATAAGTGTGCAGGTATGTAAAGTGTTCTCTCTCGCAGGTGCAGTGTGCTGTATAAAGTGTTTCTCTCTCTCAGGTGTGGTGTGCTGTATAAAGTTTTCTCTCTCAGGTGCAGTGTGCTGTATAAAGTGTCTCTCAGGTGCAGTGTGCTGTATAAAGTGTTTCTCTCTCAGGTGCAGTGTGCTGTATAAAGTGTTTCTCTCTCAGGTGCAGTGTGCTGTATAAAGTTTCTCTCAGGTCTCTCTCAGGTGCAGTGTGCTGTATAAAGTGTTTCTCTCGCAGGTGTGGTGTATAAAGCTATAAAGTGTTTCTCTCTCAGGTGCAGTGTGCTGTATAAAGTGTCTCTCAGGTGCAGTGTGCTGTATAAAGTGTTTCTCTCGCAGGTGTGGTGTGTTGTATAAAGTGTCTCTCAGGTGCAGTGTGCTGTATAAAGTGTCTCAGGTGCAGTGTGCTGTAGTGTGCAGTGTGGTGTGTTGTATAAAGTGTCTCTCAGGTGCAGTGTGCTGTATAAAGTGTTTCTCTCACAGGTGCTGCTCGGGGAGGTGAACTCTGGCCTGGACTCCTCGCAGGTGGTGGTGAAGGAGCTGAGGGCCAGTGCCAGTGTGCAGGACCAGATCCACTTCCTGGAGGAAGCACAGCCCTACCGGTCCGTCCACTTCCTGCTTCCTTTTCAATGCGTCCTACAGTTGCTGACTTGCAGCACTTCACTTAGCGGTCTCACCATGAAACATATGAGAAGTGAAATAAAGGGTTAATCTACAGTGTTGCTGTGGGATACCTGTTCTGCTGATATATGATGTGCCTGTAGTGGTGCTGTGTGGCATTCGGTCCACTGGAGAGGCGGATTGGTCTCGGCTGCGCCGGCTGGTGGAGAGAGCACACGCACCTGGGCTGCGTTAGCTAATCAGCCCAGGTGCTTACAGGTGTGCTGCTCTGCACAGTTCGGGGCCGAGACCGGGAGCTCACACGGAGAGCGAGCTTCTTTATTTGACTTTTATTTAATTTCAGTTTTCTTTCTTTTAATAAGACGGAGAACGGTGAACCTCCACTGAAAAGTCGGAGGAGCTGGTCTGCTGGAAAGCAGTCCAGCTACAGAGCGGGGAACTGAAATAGTTGTCGCTCTGTTTTACTTTCTTTTGTCGTTGTTATTTTAGTTTGTTATTTTAGTTAATGGTTTTAGCCTGGATCCTGTGAGGGGGAAGCGTGAAGATGGCGTTTATTTTATTTCATGTTTGTGTGGGTGCGCTCTCTCCCTCTCCATGCAGCAACCAATGGTGTTCCCGGGCACTGCCGCACCTCCCTCCCAGGGGTGTCACGCTGGCGTGTGACATGCTGTTATGTTGTACCTGTAGAAGGAGCATTCCTCTGGGTTACCTGTGTTGTTGATATTTCACACCTGTAGCTGTGATGTTGCTTTGTATTGTATCTGTATTGTGGATCTGCTGTATAGGACTTGGTGCTACGATCCCAGTATTGCAGTGTTGTGCTCTTGAGATTTGCCTTGCTATTTGAGTGGGGTTTGTTGTTGGGGATGTTCATTTGGGTGCAAGTACATATATCTGGGTGATCAGGTGGACATGCTCCTTGAGAAGAGTTTCATTGATTAGCCCGCGATATGTCCCATATCTTAATTCGGAGCCCAGTTTTGATCCCTCCTCTTTAGCCAGAGCCACTGGCTGTGTCTTTCGGCAACTTCAGACAGAGCTTTGACTGTGCTTCACCGAGCCTGACCTCAGATCCCCATCTCTTTCAGCAGCCTTGTTGCTGACATGGCTGCAACGCCTCTGCAGTCAGCCTCCACTGGATGCACCTTTCCCTTCCAGCCATGCTGTTCTGCATCAGCTGCAGCTGAGTCTGCATGTCATGGGCCTTCACACTCACAGGCTTCATCCACAGGCTTCCCAGTCAGTTTGACCATGTAAACTGTGCGCAGTGTTGGTCCAAAGCACCAGGTCAGACCTTACGTTGGTTGAGGCTATTTCTGGTGTGAAAATGAATCTATGGCTAAGGTACCAGGCTACGCATTCTGGCTTTGAAGAGGGCTTCAATGGGCCTCTCTCCCCTCCTTGGATTAATGTGGTTGCTTGTCTGAAGCAAGGTGTTGAAGGACATCGGGCATTGATCTCAGTTTGCCCACTTTCAAGGACTGCAGTGTGGCAATTGAGGACCTGATTGTGCCACCAGGTGTAACTTCTTTGGCAAGGCGGGGGCCGCATTAATATCTTATTGCCATGTCACAGGACTCTGTCAGCATCATCTCTAGACCCTGTTCTGTTTGCTGGTGGTGGCTGGCTTTACGCTAGACCCTATTCTGTTTGCTGGTGGTGGCTGGCTTTACTCTAGACCCTGTTCTGTTTGCTGGTGGTGGCTGGTTTAGCTCTAGACCCTGTTCTGTTTGCTGGTGGTGGCTGGCTTAGCTCTAGACCCTGTTCTGTTTGCTGGTGGTGGCTGGCTTAGCTCTAGACCCTGTTCTGTTTGCTGGTGGTGGCTGGCATAGCTCTAGACCCTGTTCTGTTTGCTGGTGGTGGCTGGCTTTAGCTCTAGACCCTGTTCTGTTTGCTGGTGGTGGCTGGCTTTACTCTAGACCCTGTTCTGTTTGCTGGTGGTGGCTGGCTTAGCTCTAGACCCTATTCTGTTTGCTGGTGGTGGCTGGCTTAGCTCTAGACCCTGTTCTGTTTGCTGGTGGTGGCTGGCTTTACTCTAGACCCTGTTCTGTTTGCTGGCTGGACCCTGTTCTGTTTGCTGGTGGTGGCTGGCTTTACTCTAGACCCTGTTCTGTTTGCTGGTGGTGGCTGGCTTAGCTCTAGACCCTGTTCTGTTTGCTGGTGGTGGCTGACCCTGTTCTGTTGCTGGTGGTGGCTGGTGGTGGCTGGCTGGCTGGATAGCTCTAGACCCTGCTCTAGACCCTGTTCTGTTTGCTGTGGTGGGGGGCTGGCTAGCTCTAGACCCTGTTCTGTTTGCTGGTGGGCTGGTGGTGGCTGGCTTAGCTCTAGACCCTGTTCTGTTTGCTGGTGGTGGTTCTGATGGTGGCTGCTTTAGTCTCTAGGCTGGCTGGTGGTGGCTTTAGCTCTAGACCCTGTTCTGTTTGCTGGTGGTGGCTGGCTCTAGACCCTGTTTTGGTGGGTGGCTAGCTCTAGACCCTGTTCTGTTTGCTGGTGGTGGCTGGCTTTAGCTCTAGACCCTGTTCTGTTTGCTGGTGGTGGCTGGCTTAGCTCTAGACCCTGTTCTGTTTGCTGGTGGTGGCTGGCTTTAGCTCTAGACCCTGTTCTGTTTGCTGGTGGTGGCTGGCTTTAGCTCTAGACCCTGTTCTGTTTGCTGGTGGTGGCTGTTCTGTTTGCTGGTGGTGGCTGGCTTTACTCTAGACCCTGTTCTGTTTGCTGGTGGTGGCTGGCTTAGCTCTAGACCCTGTTCTGTTTGCTGGTGGTGGCTGGGGCTTTAGCTCTAGACCCTGTTTGCTGTGGCTTGCTCTAGACCCTGTTCTGTTTTGCTGTGGGTGGCTGGCTTAGCTCTAGACCCTGTTCTGTTTGCTGGTGGTGGCTGGCTTAGCTCTAGACCCTGTTCTGTTTGCTGGTGGTGGCTGGCTTTACTCTAGACCCTGTTCTGTTTGCTGGTGGTGGCTGGTTTAGCTCTAGACCCTGTTCTGTTTGCTGGTGGTGGCTGGTTTAGCTCTAGACCCTGTTCTGTTTGCTGGTGGTGGCTGCTGGCTGGCTTTAGCTCTAGACCCTGTTCTGTTTGCTGGTGGTGGCTGGCTTTACTCTAGACCCTGTTGTTTGCTGTTTGCTGGTGGTGGCTGGCTTTAGCTCTAGACCCTGTTCTGTTTGCTGGTGGTGGCTGGCTTAGCTCTAGACCCTGTTCTGTTTGCTGGTGGTGGCTGGCTGGCTTTACTCTAGACCCTGTTCTGTTTGCTGTTTGGCTGGTTTACTGTTTGCTGGTGGACCCTGGTTTGCTTGGCTGGCTTAGCCCTGTTCTGTTTGCTGGTGGGGCTGGTTTAGCTCTAGACCCTGTTCTGTTTGCTGGTGGTGGCTGGCTTTACTCTAGACCCTGTTCTGTTTGCTGGTGGTGGCTGGCTTTAGCTCTAGACCCTGTTCTGTTTGCTGGTGGTGTCTTATCCTTCTCACTGATAGGGGGCTGATGCTCTGCATACCCTAACATTAACTCTTGGTTTGAGTCCTGCTGCTGGACTTCACTCGACTGATTTGCTTCTCAGGCATTCTCTCTTGCCTGGATGTATTTTTAGGCCTTTTGCCGAAGTTACTTTAGACCAGCCCCAAATGCAACTCTGCGGCTTCTGTCCTGCTATTGCGGACAAAGCCTTCAGTTTTATTCTGGTCATCATATTTATTATCATTTCTGTTCCAGAGTCTGTTGACGTATTTTGTCCACTCATGAGTCATCTTCCACCCCAACTCTTGCTGACTCAATATATTATACCTGTACCTGAGGTGCTCATAAATTATCCCTTTTGCTATGGTGTTGCTATTGCATGCCTGTAGTGTTGACAGGTTATTCATGAAGCTGTAGAGCTGCAGTGGCAGAAACATAGCCATTAGGCTAATGTGAGTGATTGATTTGAAACTTTCTGAAACGGTGAAGATGTGTAAAATATATGGAATTTGATCCTGTGTTGAGCATGTTGAAATATTGTACCTGTAGCTGTGATGTTGCTATGGGACTCCTGTAGCTGTGGTGTTGCTATGGGACTTCTATAGCTGCAGTTTTGCTATGGGATGCTGTAGCTTTGGTGTTGCTATGGGACGCTTGTAGCTGTGATATTGCTGTGGGACTTCTGTAGCTGCAGTGTTGCTATGCGACTCCTGTAGTAGTGGTGTTGCTATGGGACTCCTGTAGCTGGGGTATTGCCATGGGACTCCTGTAGCTTCAGTGTTGCTATGGGACTTTTGTAGCTGCAGTTTTGCTATGGGACTCCTGTAGCTGTGGTGTTTCTATGGGACTCCTGTAGGTGCAGCGTTGCTATGGGACTCCTGTAGCTGTGGTGTTGCTATGGGACTCCTGTAGCTGTGGTGTTGCCATGGGACTCCTGTAGCTGCAGTGTTGCTATGGGACTCCTGTAGCTTCAGTGTTGCTATGGGACTCCTGTAGCTGTGGTGTTGCTATGGGACTCCTGTAGCTGTGGTGTTGCTATGGGACTCCTGTAGCTGTGGTGTTGCTATGGGACTCCTGTAGCTGTGGTGTTGCTATGGGACTCCTGTAGCTGCAGTGTTGCTATGGGACTCCTGTAGCTGTGGTGTTGCTATGGGACTCCTGTAGCTGTGGTGTTGCTATGGGACTCCTGTAGCTGTGGCGTTGCTATGGGACTCCTGTAGCTATGGCGTTGCTATGGGACTCCTGTAGCTGTGGCGTTGCTATGGGACTCCTGTAGCTATGGCATTGCTATGGGACTCCTGTAGCTGTGGTGTTGCTATGGGACTCCTGTAGGTGCAGTGTTGCTATGGGACTCCTGTAGCTGTGGCGTTGCTATGGGACTCCTGTAGCTGCGGTGTTGCTATGGGACTCCTGTAGCTGTGGTGTTGCTATGGGACTCCTGTAGGTGCAGTGTTGCTATGGGACTCCTGTAGGTGCAGTCCTGTAGCTGTGGTGTTGCTATGGGACTCCTGTAGGTGCAGTGTGGGACTCCTGTTGCGTTGCTATGGGACTCCTGTAGCTGCGGTGTTGCTATGGGACTCCTGTAGCTGTGGTGTTGCTATGGGACTCCTGTAGGTGCAGTGTTGCTATGGGACTCCTGTAGCTGTGGTGTTGCTATGGGACTCCTGTAGGTGCAGTGTTGCTATGGGACTCCTGTACTGTGGTGTTGCTATGGGACTCCTGTAGCTGCAGTGTTGCTATGGGATGCTGTAGGTAACTCTCTCTCCCTCCCCAGTGCGCTCCAGCATCCTGCTCTTCTGCAGTGCCTGGCTCAGTGTTCAGAGGCCACACCTTACCTGCTTATCATGGAATTCTGCCCTCTGGTGAGTACCTGTGTGTGTGTGTGTGTGTGTGTGCATGCTTGTGTTTGTATGTGTGTGTGTATGTGTATGTGTGGCTGTGTGGACATGTGTGTGTGTGTTTGGTATGTGTGTGTGTATGTGTCTGGATGGCTGTGTGTATGTGTGTGTGTGTGTGTTTGTTTTGTGTGTGTGTGGCTGTGTGGACATGTGTGTGTGTGTGTTTGGTGTGTGTGTGTCTGGGTGGCTGTGTGTACATGTGTGTGTGTGTGTGTTTGTGTGGCTGTGTGTACTTGTGTGCGTGTGTTTTTGTATGTGTGTCTGTGTGTATGTGTCTGGATGGCTGTGTGTGTGTGTTTTTGCATGTGTCTGTGTGGCTGTGTGTACTTATGTGTGTGTGTGTGTGTTTGTGTGACTGTGTGTATGTGTGTGTGTTTGTGTGGCTGTATGTACTTGTGTGTGTGTGTGTGTGTGTCTGGATGCTGTGTGTATGTGTGTGTGTGTTTGTGTATGTGTCTATGTGGCCGTGTGTACTTGCGTGCATGTGTTTGTATGTGTGTGTGTGTGTGTGTATGTGTCTGTATGCTGTGTGTATATGTGTGTGTGTGTGTGTGTGTATGTGTCTGGATGGCTGTGTGTATGTGTGTGTGTGTGTGTGTGTGTCTGGATGGCTGTGTGTATGTGTGTGTGTGTGTGTGTGTGTGTGTGTATGTGTCTGGATGCTGTGTGTATGTGTGTGTGTGTGTGTGTGTGTGTGTGTACGTGTCTGTGTGGCTGTGTGTATGTGTGTGTGTGTGTGTTGTGTATGTGTCCTGTGTGGCTGTGTGTACTTGTGTGTGTGTGTGTGTGTGTGAGTGAGTGTGTGGTTGTGTGTGTGTGTGTGTGTGTTGTGCCACTCAGAATCTCAGCTGTTCTGTTCTGGGTTCCAGGGGGACCTGAAAGGCTATCTGCGCAGCTGTAGGGCAGCAGACTCCATGACCCCTGACCCCTTGATTCTCCAACGAATGGCGTGCGAGATCTCCTCTGGGATTCAGCACTTGCACAAACACAACTTCATCCACAGGTAACACACTGTACCAACACACCATGCAGACCCATTGAAAACAGTTTATCAACACACTGTGCAAACACAGCCAAAACACTGTGCAAATACACTGCAGACCCACCAAATACACTGCGCAAACACAGCCCTGACACTCTCTTCTCTTTGGCAGCTGGCTGAGCTGAGCTGCAGCACAGACACAGTGCGCAATTACACTGTGCAAACATGGCCATTACACTGTGCAAACACAGTCATCACACTGTGCAAACACAGCCCTGACACTCCCATCTCTGTGCAGCTGGCTGAGCTGAGCTGCAGCGCAGGCTGGTTCTCCTGAGTGAAAATGAGGCAGCGTTTGGACCGCCCCTGAGAGGGTGTGGGACAGGGTCCTGGTCTTCACTGGTGTCTCCAGGCAACAGCATCCTGGTGCTGCCTGAGTGCATGTCACAGACTCCAGCATCAGTGATTTTGTTGCCAGGGGTTACCCTTCATCGGCAGATATGGAGACAGATGCCCATAGCAACCAAGCTGCCAAATGTACTTTACACAGTGCTAACACTGTAGTTTTGCTCTGATATTAACACTGCTGTTTTACTCTGTGGTACTACCACTGCTGTTTTACTCTGTGGTATTCATAGTGTTGTTTTACTCTGTGGTACTAACACTGGTTTAACTCTGTGGTACTCATAGTGTTGTTTTACTCTGTGGTACTAACACTGTGGTTTAACTCTGTGGTATCAGTGTTGTTTCACTCTGTGGTGCTAACACTGCAGTTTTAATCTGTGGTGCAAACTCTGCAGTTTTTGTTATTTTAACTGTCCATTTGTATATCTTTGACTTTATGTTTTTTGACAGCATGTTTGTAGACATCATGTGTGTCTGCAGTATGCATGTTATGGAAGACTAACTCGTACACTAAAGTGTGCAGCTAATGGGGATCCTAATGATCAATAAACAATGAAAAGTAAACAAGTTTTTTACTGAGTGATGTTATGAACTATCTGTAGAAGTAAGCATGAAGGCATAGAGCGCAGTTTATGTGTGCATTTATGAGTGTGTGAGTGGTGTGTGAGTGTGTGTGTGAGTGTGTGTGAGGCACTGCTGTCTTGTTTTACGTTAAAACTTTTCTCCGCTCACAGTGACCTGGCCCTGAGGAACTGCATGCTGACCTCTGACCTCACAGTGAAGATAGGAGACTACGGCCTTTCCCACAGCAAGTACAAAGTATGTCTGACACCGCCATTATGGCTCTCCCACAGCAAGTACAAAGATGTCTGTCACTGCCATTATGGCTTTCCCACAGCAAGTACAAAGTATGTCTGTCACCGCCATTATGGCTCTCCCACAGCAAGTATGTCTGTCGTCGCCATTATGGCTCTCCCACAGCAAGTATGTCTTTTGCTGCCATTATGGCTCTCCCACAGCAAGTACAAAGTAGTATGTCTGTCACCGCCATTTGCATTACCAGCAAAAAACATAGCTATTGAAAGACACTTGAAAGTCTAGTAGAGGAGGAATAAATGAAAAAATAACAAGCTACAGGTGTAATACACTACATTACATTTATTTGGCAGACACTTTTATCCAAAGCGACATACAGAAGTGCATTTCATGGTCATGGACAACTACGAAACACAGGTTCAATAAGATACAATACTTATTTTGTACAGCTATTTCTAGCCAAGAACACAGTTTAGTTCACACAGTGAACACTATTCTGACCTAACCTCTGCCAAGCCAACTAGGCAGAAGAACAAGATACAATATTAGGACAAATACAAATTACCAAAAAGTGCTGGGATGGGGGAACATGTAACAAGTGTCATGGGGGGGGGGGGGGGGGGGGGGGGGGGGGGGGGGGGGGGTGCATTTACAATGGAATTATCACCCTGGTGTTATAATACATCCCAGGGTATTTATGAAGATGTAGTAAACAGGAGGATAACCATGCAGGTGTAATACATAATGGGGTAAATGCTGTAGAAACAAATTTTATGGATGAAATAGGTACCAGGGAAATTATGCAGGTATAATAAACACCGGGGTGATAATGTCATTGTAATAAATACTGGGGTAATTAAATAGGGTAAGTATATGGGGGAAATACATACCATGGTATTTATACACATAATATACTGTACATATCAGGGTATTTATACCTCTTAAATAAACACCAGGGTGTTTATACATGTGAAATAAATATCATTACAATTATCCATCTAAAATAAACACCAGAGGATTAATTCATGTGAATGTGAAATAAATACCAGGGTGTTTATACATGTGAAATAAATACCATTACGATCGTACAACTTAAATAAGCACCAATTTATTTATACATGTGAAATACATACCAAGGTATTTATACAGCTTAAATAAACACCAGGGTATTTATACATGTGGAATAAACACCACAGTGACTATACAGCTTAAATAAACACCAGGGTATTCATACATGTGACATAAACACCACAGTGTCTATACAGCTTAAATAAACACCAGGGTATTCATACATGTGACATAAACACCACAGTGTTTATACAGCTTAAATAAACACCAGGGTGTTTATACATGTGGAATAAACACCAGGGTATTTATACAGCTTAAATAAACACCAGGGTGTTTATACATGTGGAATAAACACCAGGGTATTTATACAGCTTAAATAAACACCAGGGTATTTATACATGTGACATAAATACTGGGGAGAGTAAAGCCTGCTTCCTTCCCTTCTTCAGGATGATTACTTTGTGACACCGGACCAGCTGTGGGTTCCACTGCGCTGGATTGGCCCAGAGCTCATTGATGAGGTCCATGGAAACCTGCTATTGGTGGATCAGACTAAACCCAGTAATATCTGGTGAGAATGATCATGGCCTTAATCTGCCTTTCTAATTGCCCTACAGTTTAGCTGGATAAACAAGCCCCTCCCACTCCAATCGCCCTACAGTTTAGCTGAATAAACAAGCCCCTCCCGCTCCAATCGCCCTACAGTTTAGCTGGATAAACAAGCCCCTCCCGCTCCAATCGCCCTACAGTTTAGCTGGATAAACAAGCCCCTCCCACTCCAATCGCCCTACAGTTTAGCTGGATAAACAAGCCCCTCCCACTCCAATCGCCCTACAGTTTAGCTGAATAAACAAGCCCCTCCCGCTCCAATCGCCCTACAGTTTAGCTGGATAAACAAGCCCCTCCCACTCCAATCGCCCTCCAGTTTAGCTGTATAAACAAGCCCCTCCCACTCCAATCACCCTACAATTTAGCTGGATAAACAAGCCCCTCCCACTCCAATCGCCCTACAGTTTAGCTGGATAAACAAGCCCCTCCCACTCCAATCGCCCTCCAGTTTAGCTGGATAAACAAGCCCCTCCCACTCCAATTGCCCTCCAGTTTAGCTGTATAAACAAGCCCCTCCCACTCCAATCACCCTACAATTTAGCTGGATAAACAAGCCCCTCCCACTCCAGTCATCTTACAGTTGAGCTGGATACACAAGCCCCTCCCACTCCAATCGCCCTACAGTTTAGCTGGATAAACAAGCCCCTCCCACTCCAATCACCCTACAGTTTAGTTGGATAAACAAGCCCCTCCCACTCCAATCGCCCTAGAGTTTAGCTGTATAAACAAGCCCCTCCCACTCCAATCACCCTACAGTTTAGCTGTATGAACAAGCCCCTCCCACTCCAATCACCCTACAGTTTATTTGGATAAACAAGCCCCTCCCATTTCAATTGGCCTACAGTTTAGCTGTATGAACAAGCCCCTCCTACTCCAATCGTCCTACAGTTTAGCTGGATAAACAAGCCCCTCCCACTCCAATCACCCTACAGTTTATGTGGATAAACAAGCCCCTCCCACTCCAATCGCCCTACAGTTTAGCTGTATGACCAAGGGCCTCCCACTATGATCACCCCAAACTTAGCTAAACTTGAATAAGAACTTGAAATATATTTTTTTATCACAAGATAGTTTCAGCCATGTTTTCAGCAGCTATATTTTGACATTGCATTTGGCAGGGCTCATTGCAGTGATTCCCTGTCCATAATATTACAGAAGGAGATGGATGTGTAACTGAGGTTTCTTGCCATTGCAGGTCTTTGGGGGTGACGATGTGGGAGCTGTTTGAGTTGGGGAACCAGCCGTACAGACACTACACTGACCAGCAGGTTCTCACCTACGCCCTGAAGGAGCAGCAGCTCAAACTCCCCAAACCACTGCTGGAGCTGCCCCTGTCAGACCGCTGGTGAGTCTCTACCATCGAATCACAATCCTCCACTCCTACAGATTTACCAATCAGCACCTTCTGCTCTTACACATCGACCAATCACAATCCTGCACTCCTATCCACTACCAACCAATCACAATCCTCCACTCCTACAGATTTACCAATCAGCACCTTCTGCTCTTACACATCATCCAATCAGCATCATCCACTCTGTAATTATCCTCTCACATAAACCAAACAGTGGCAGTATGGAGTGGCAAAAAACACATGTAGTCTTACCCGCTGGCAATGGAACGGGATTAATTTAACGATATCTCAGTTATCTGACTCCAAAATAATGTTTTAACATTTCCTCAGGCATTTTATTTGGGTAGCAAGAGAGAACGTAATCAGTAATGAACACAAACGACAAACCTTTGCCCGTCACCCTCACGGGATCTGGGCAAAAACAATTAAGTAAAATAACAAAGACAAAATGAATTAAATCATACGAACACTTTTCAGCCTTTTCTCTGGTCTGTCCGTGCTCTCTCTCGCCGTCGTGGGGGATCCCAGTCTCAGCCCCCTTCCCGGTCAGGTCCAGCTCCTCCAGCATCCCAGCTGAGGATTCCTTTATTTTTCATCAGTGTTCAAAAAAAAAAAAGAAGAAAAACAAAGATTATAACTGCGCTCTCGGTGTTAGCTCCCGATCCTGGCCCTGAACTGTGGAGAGCAGCACACCTTTAAGCACCTGGGCTGATTAGCTAACGCAGCCCAGGTGCGTGTGCTCTCTCCACCAGCCTGCACACCTGAGACCAATCCGCCTCTCTGGCAGACCAAATGCCACACAGTTATACATCGAAGGAGACTGCACATGATCTGCCAGCAGTGTGGTCCTATACGGATCACTATCTATCTGTCTAGACGTGGATGTGCCTCTGGCATGTGTATCATAGACACAATTGTGCATCATGTACAATTGTCCATTAATGTATAGGCGAATGACAACGTGATGCAGATATCCTGACTTCTATGTGTAAGTTAGGACCTTTAAACTGCTAGGTGTGCAGTGGTAAGAGTCAAAGAGGAATGGCAGGTTAAGGTGAATGCAATTTATTGTACAGTATGTTCAATAATGGCAATATATATATTTTTTACTCTGTAGCACTTTGATATTTATTTCTAATGAAAAGTGCATTATAAATTAAATGTATTATTATTATTATTATTATTATATATACAATACAAGTCTCCTCAAACCATTCCTTTTTCCCCTTCATATATACCCAAGGATCAAATAAAAACCCCAAGTCATCAGGCTAACGTAACATAACATAATGACGAGAACAGGCCATTCAGCCCAGCGATGCTCGCCATTTTCCTAAGTTAATTAGTGCTCGGATTACCTACCGACTAGATAGTATCTAACACTGTATCAAGCCTGGTCTTGAAAATCCCCAGAGTTTCTGCCTCTACTACGTGACCTGGCAGGCTATTCCACACATTGACTACTCTCTCTGTGAAAAAACTTCCTAATGTCTGTATGGAATCTACCTTTCGTTAATTTCCATTTATGTCCCCTTGTTCTACTAACAGAACTCAACCTGAAGAATCTCTTGTAGTTGATCCCCTTTATGAATTTAAAAGCCTCAATCAAATCACCCCTGAGTCTCCTTTTACTAAGCTTTAAGAGGTTAAGCATCTGAAGTCTTTCCTCATAGCTTTTATCTTTAATACCAGGAATAAATTTTGTTGCTCTTCTTTGAACTTTTTCCAGAGCCTCTATATCTTTCTTGTAGTACGGTCCCCAGAACTGCACACAATACTCCAAGAATGGTCTAACAAATGTATTGTATAAGATAAGTATAACTTCCATGTATTGTATAATATAAGTATAACTTCCTTTGATTTATACTCAATACTTTGAAAGAGTGTGTGAGTGTGTTGGGGTTAGAGTAAGTGTGTGAGTATGTTAGAGTAAGTGTGTGAGTGTGTCAGAGTAAGTGTGTGAGCATGTTAGAGTAAGTGTGTGAGTGTGTTTGAGTAAGTGTATGAGTGTGTGAATGTGTTAGAGTAAGTGTGAGACTGTGAGTGATTTAGAGTAAGTATGTGAGTGTGTTAGGGTAAGTGTGTGAGTGTGTGAGTGTGTTAGAGTAAGTATGTGAGCGTGTGAGTGTGTTAGAGTAAGTGTGTGAGTGTTTTGTGGTTAGGGTAAGTGTGTGAGTATGTTAGAGTTAGTGAGTAAGTGTGTGAGTGTGTGAGTGTGTTAGAGTAAGTGTGAGTGTGTTGGGGTTAGAGTAAGTATGTGAGTGTGTGAGTGTGCTAGAGTAAGTGTGTGAGTGTGTTGGGGTTAGGGTAAGTGTGTGAGTGTGTTAGAGTAAGTGAGTGAGTGTGTTGGGGTTAGAGTAAGTATGTGAGTGTGTGATTGTGTTAGAGTAAGTGTGTGAGTGTTTTAGAGTAAGTGAGTAAATGTGTGAGTGTGTGAGTGTGTTGGGGTTAGAGTAAGTATGTGAGTGTGTGAGTGTGTTAGAGTAAGTGTGTAAGTGTGTGAGTGTGAGAGTGTGTGTGATTGTGTTAGAGTAAGTGTGTGAGTGTGTGAGGTGCTGGGATTAGACTAAGTATGTGAGTGTGTGATTGTGTTAGAGTAAGTGTGTGATGTGTGTTAGAGTAAGTGAGTAAGTGTGTGAATGTGTGAGTGTGCTGGGATTAGACTAAGTATGTGAGTGTATTATTGTGTTAGAGTAAGTGTGTGTGTGTGTTAGAGTAAGTGGGTAAGTGTGTGAGTGTGTTGGGGTTAGAGTAAGTGTGTGAGTGTGTGAGTGTGTATATTTATGTTCAGGTACAAGGTTAGGGTTAGGGTTAGTGTGTGAGTGTGTGAGTGTGTTAGAGTAAGTGTGTGAATGTGTGAGTGTGTTAGAGTAAGTGAGTGAGTGTGTTAGGCTAAGTGTGTGAGTGTGTTGGCGTTAGGGTAAGTGTATGAGTGTGTGACTGTTAGAGTAAGTGTGTGAGTGTGTTAGAGTAAGTGAGTAAGTGTGAGTGTGTGAGTGTGTTAGGGTAAGTGTGTGAGTGTGTTAGAGTGTGTGTGTGTGTGTGTGTGTGTGTGTGAGTGTGTTGGGGTTAGGGTAAGTGTGTGAGTGTGTTAGAGTAAGTGAGTAAGTGTGTGAGTGTGTTAGAGTGTGTTGGGGTTAGGGTAAGTGTGTGAGTGTGTTAGAGTGTGTGTGTGTGAGTGTGTTGGGGTTAGGGTAAGTGTGTGAGTGTGTTAGAGTAAGTGAGTAAGTGTGTGAGTGTGTTAGAGTGTGTTGGGGTTAGGGTAAGTGTGTGAGTGTGTTAGAGTAAGTGAGTAAGTGTGTGAGTGTGTGTATTTGTGTTCAGGTACGAGGTGATGCAGTTCTGCTGGCTGCCAGCTGAACAGAGACCTGACGCTGACGAGGTGCACCTGCTGGTCACTTACCTGTGTGCCAAGGGTGCAAGCGAGGCAGAGGATGACTTTGAGAAGCGTTGGAATTCCCTGCGGCCCAACGGAGGCCACGCCCCCACGGCCCTGGCTCCGCCCCCCGCCTCCTCCTTTCCCCTGCTCCAGCACTTCCCTCCCCACCCCGAGCCTGGCGATGACATTCTGACCGTGACGGAGACCAGCCGCGGCCTCAACTTTGAGTACCAGTGGGAGCAGGCCCGCCCCAAGCCCCCGTGTCCCACCTTGGGCCCGGGCGCCCCCGGGTACCAGGACGCCTTCTACCCCCCTGTGCCCGGCAGACTCGCCCTGGGGGTGTCCCCATCCTACTATGAGCCCAAACAGCTCCCCCCAGCCAACATGCTTACTGCCCAGAGCCCAAGCAGTGAGTACTACATGCACATGGAGGGGCGGGGGCTGGGCTGCCCCCCCTGCGTGTACAGCCCTGAGTACCAGGGCAGCAGCGGCTCTGCCAGCTTCCTCACCGGCAGCGGGGACTCTGGAGAATGCCTGGGCTGCCCCGCCCTCACACAGCATGATTCCTATTGGTCAACAGACATCCGCAGAGCCGCCGCCTATGACTGGGATGGCAGCCCCACCCTCTCCCTCACCACAGAGCCCCTCCTGGGCGTAGACCACTGCTCCAGCCCCACCCACCCCTGGGAGACTGGCCCCACCCACTCCTGCTCCAGCCCCGCCCACTCCACCCGGCTCTGGGAGACGGGCCACTATGTCTCCTTACAAGGACCGAGATGGCGGCTACTACTACGAGCCCCCGTCCTCCCTGGAGGTGGAGCCCTACCTGTTAGAAGGCATGTCAGAGCCCCCCCAGGAGAGCTGGGGTTCCAGAAGCCTGCGACAGGCCCTGGGGGAGCTGGAGAACCCCCTGGGAATCTCGCCCTCCATCTGCAGCCCAAGCCAGGGCTACAACAGCACCCCCTATCTGCAGACCAAGGCCCCTGCAGGGGGCTGCTACTACAGTATGATGGAGCCCATGCGTAACACCATGCCCCGCATGGCGAGGGGGGCCACTCACCACCACATCAACCCCCACTTCACCCCCCCGGGCTGGGCATCCAACCGCTCCTCCAACAACAACAGCCTGCAATCTCAACACCTGCCAGCGAGGGGTGCAATGCGCCACTTCCACTACACTATGCCCTCGACGGATGTGGAGGACTCCTGGCCAATGACAGAGCCCATGCAGGGCTTGCCCTGTTACCCCCGGGACCCAGCTCCTCTCCCCCCCACCAAAGAGAGACACGCCTACAGCTACCTGTGCCCTGCAGGTGAGGAAGCTCCGCCCCCACCGCTGTGTCCACGCCTCCACACGGAGGCGGGGCCTCAGTTCATCGACCCGCTCACAGGCATCCTGGTCAGGAGCTACGCTGCCCGCCATCACGAGCAGGAGCGGAGCCTGCGCCCTACTGCCAGAGGGGGCGCTGTTCTGGATGGGGTTGTTCTCAGGGGCGAGGCTTGGGCGCCCCACCCTGGGGCCCCCGGGGAGCCCGTGTCACTGAGCAGCTGCGCGGTGGACAGCGGGATGGAGCAGGGCAGCTCTAGCGTCAGTTTGGTGGACATCTGCGACTGCAGCGATGACGATGACATCACGGACATCACCTCGGGCGTGTTCGCTGACTTTCCCCCAGGGGGCAGCGATTCAGGGGAGAGGGGAACCCCAGATCTGAGCCCCACCCAGAAGCAGGTGGGGACCCCAGACTCCATTGAGTCCATTGACCTGCCAGCTAGCCCTGCCCTCCATCCTTCCAGCCCCTCCAACTGCACCCCCCTAACCCCCATCGCTTTCCCCCCCCCCAGCCCCCCCAAAGCTCTGGACAGCGGCTACGACACAGAGAATAACGAGTCCCCGGAATTTGTGTTGAAGGAGCCACATGATCTGCGGGATTCGGAAGGGTCAGTCCCGCCCTCAGGAAAGCCCGCCCCCATTGGGGAAGCTGATGTGACTTCGCCCCCTGCTGCTGAACCGGAGCTGAGAAGGCTGTGTGAGAACACGCCATACAGAGACTCTGCCTACTTCTCTGACTGTGACACAGAAGGTGAGCGTGCTACGCTGGACCAGGGGGCGGACCCTGTGGGAACCACGCCCATGGAAGAGCTGTGTAACCAGCAGGCGGGGCGGGAGGAAGGGCTTTTCCCTGGAGTTCCGCCAGAGATGGGGGAGGAGTCTCCCACTGAGTGTTCCGCCCCCTCTGTCTCCCCCTGGCCCACTGCAGGGGAGGAGTCTCAGCATGAAGGCCCCGCCTCTGACTCCACCTCTGAAGAGAGCAGAGGTGCCATATTGTTGGATACGAAAAAGCAGGAGGGAACCAACAAAGAGCTGCCGGAGTTTGATCAGGTGGAGCAGATAGTGGAGGTGATGGAGGTAAATGAGGTGGAGGTAGTAAAGGATGTGGAGGAGGAGAAGGAGGTGGAAGAAGAAAAAGAAGTAAAGGAGGTAGATGAGGTAGTGATAGTGAAGGAGGTTGAGGAAGTAGCAGAATATGTGGAGGAGAAGGAGGTGAACAAGGAGGCAAATAAAGTAAAAGAGGAGGTGAAGGTAGTGGAGGACATGAAGGAGACAGATGAGTTAAAGGAGGAGGTGGAAGAGGAGGTGGAGGTAGTGAAAGGTTTTAAGGAGGAGGCAGATGAGATTAGGGAGAAGGTGGAGGAGGATGTAGAGGTGGCAGTAATGACAGAGGTTGAGGTAGTGAAGGAGGTAAAGGAGGAGGTGGTGGAGATAAAGGATGAGGTGATGGAGGAGGTTGAGGTGGAGACAATGACAGAGGTTGAGGTAGTGAAGGACAATGCGAAGGAGGTAAAGGAGGAGGTGGTGGAGATAAAGGAGGAGGTGATGGACGAGGTTGAGGTGGAGGCAGTAACAGAGGTTGAGGTAGTGAAGGAGGGAAAGGAGGACTCCTCTCCAGGTGCTTTGATGGAGGAGGTGTTTGGTCCCCAGAAACCCAGGGGCATTGTTTCGTCCCTGCTGGGGGGCAGGGTCTCCCCCGGGGATGGGGAGGGAGGGGACTCGGAGGACAGTGAGGAGTCGGATGAGGAGCTGCGGAGCTGCAGCGTTCAGGAGCAGAGGGAGGAGGACAGTGAGGAGGACAGTGAGGAGGAGAGCCAGGTCGTGCCCCTGGTGGTGAGCAGCAGCAGTAATGCCTGCCACCTGCGCAGCCTGCTCCGCACCTCCCTGTCCCCCACGCAGGAGCGCAAGGCTAAGGCCGTCTCCTTCTTCGACGATGTCACTGTCTACCTGTTCGACCAGGTGAGTCTCGCACACTCCATCCTTTGCACAGCCCAACTCTTTCTGGAAGGAAGAAAGCCCCATAAGAGCACCTTTAATACATATTTGTGTTGTTTTGGATATTGTTGAGAATGATTGTTTACAATTAGCTATTTAACAAATGTGCCAAACAACACAGGGTAGAACAATAGAGAGCATCTCTCCCAAATGGTAGAGATATAGGGGAAAAGATATAGAGATACAGGGGAAATTGAAACTTGTACTGGGGTGTAGATGTGTCCTGGGGTGTAGGTGTGTCCTGGGGTGTGGGCGTGTCCTGGGGTATGGGTGTGTCTTAGGGGTGTAATCATGTATATGGGGCTTAAAAGGGATACTCAACTGGACATCATGGAGCTCAAGAACAGGTCTATATCTGGAAGGAGACTCTAACGTTCTGGAATAATGACCGTGGCTGGGAATACTCTGTGCATGTGCATGTTCTGGGAATACTGTGTGCATGTGCATGTTCTTGGAATACTGTGTGCATGAGCATGTTCTGGGAATACTGTGTGCATGTGTGTTTTCTGGGAATACTGTATGCATGTGCATTTTCTGGGAATACTATGTGCGTGTTCTGGGAATACTGTGTGCATGTGCGTGTTCTGGGAATACTATGTGCGTGTTCTGGGAATACTGTGTGCATGAGCATGTTCTGGGAATACTGTGTGCATGTGCGTTTTCTGGGAATACTGTGTGCATGAGCATGTTCTGGGAATACTGTGTGCATGTGCGTTTTCTGGGAATACTGTGTGCATGAGCATGTTCTGGGAATACTATGTGCATGTGCGTTTTCTGGGAATACTGTGTGCATGTGCATGTTCTGACTAATACCAGCTCCCGCTGTTCCAGGAGAGCCCCACACGGGAGCTAGCGGAGCAGGGCCTGCCTGCGGGGGCGGAGCTAGCGGAGCAGGGCCTGCCTGCGGGGGCGGAGCTAGCGAAGCGGGCCTGCCTGCGGGGGCGGAGCTAGCAGAGCAGGGCCTGCCTGCGGGGGTGGAGCTAGCGGAGCAAGTGTCTCCCACCCAAGAGAGAGCCTCTGATGACTCATCGGATGGGAACCTATCAGAAGAGAGTGAGTGCACTGGAGGAGCCATGCCACATGACGCAGGCCCCTGTCCAATGCTAATGCAGGCTAGGTTAGCAAGTTAGAACAACCAGGAAATAATGACCACTGCCTTCATTTTGCCAGGGTCAGAATGAATGAGATGGAGGCTTTTGAGAGAATGTGTCAATGTTTAATTTTAGTATTAAAAATATACTATATATAGGTTTTGCTATCAGGTATTGTTGTGGTATCACAAACAGAACACTTCACAGTTCAACCAATAGGTGTCAACCTAGACAACCACAGAAAGTCTGCCATTACCTACACGAGTCTTACCCAAAAAGGACCAGTCTGGGTGTAGGGTTTTGCATTAACCCAGCACTAAGACACCTGATTTTAATTATTAAGGTTCTGGTGGTTGAAGACCACAGTTAGTTGATAAGTTGAATCAGGTGTAGCAGTGCTGAGCTAAATTTTGCACACACCCCTGACCAACAGTCTTGAATGCCTCCAGGCAACTGGGTGTGGAAACAACACTCTTTTATAACACTGTGGGTGTGAAAACAGCACTCTTTTATAACACTGTGGGTGTGAAAACAACACTCTTCTATAACTCTGTGGGTGTGGAAGAGCACTCTTTTATAACACTGTGGGTGTGGAAGAGCACTTTTCTGTAACTGTGGGTCTTTCTGCTTATGCAGGTGGAGGGTTGGAGTGGGAGGATGATTTCCCCTTATTGGCCAGTCCTTCGTTGATGATGTCATCATCTGAGGCCCAGCCAGCGGCACGGTTCTCCCGCTTCAGCATCTCGCGCTTCTCCATCACACACGTCACTGACTCCGACATGGACTCCGCTGGAGGTCTGCCTGTCCCAGCATGCATCTGCCATCCCCTGTGTGTGTGTGTGTGTGTGTGTCTCGCGCTTCTCCATCACACACGTCACTGACTCCGACATGGATTCCGCTGGAGGTCTGCCTGTCCCAGCATGCATCTGCCATCCCCTGTGTGTGTGTGTGTGTGTGTGTGTGTGTGTGTGTCTCGCGCTTCTCCATCACACACGTCACTGGCTCCGACATGGACTCCGCTGGAGGTCTGCCTGTCCCAGCATGCATCTACCATCCCCTGTGTGTGTGTGTGTGTGTGTGTGTCTCGCGCTTCTCCATCACACACGTCACTGGCTCCGACATGGACTCCGCTGGAGGTCTGCCTGTCCCAGCATGCATCTGCCATCCCCTGTGTGTGTGTGTGTGTGTGTGTGTGTGTGTACAACACTGTGTGTGTATGCGTGTGTGTGTACACTGTGTGTGTGTGTGTATACAGTGTGTGTATACTGTGTATGTATGCATTCGTGTACACTGTGTGTGTGTGTGTGTGTGTGTGTGTACAACACTGTGTGTATGCGTGTGTGTGTACACTGTGTGTGTGTGTGTGTATACAGTGTGCGTGTGCTTGTGTGTGTACACTGTGTGTGTGTGTGTGTGTATACAGTGTGCGTGTGTGTATACTGTGTGTGTATGCTTGTGTGTGTACACTGTGTGTGTGTATGTGTGTACACTGTGTGTGTGTGTGTATACAGTGTGCTGTGTTGTGTGTACACTGTGCGTGTGTGTGTACACTGTGTGTGTGTGTATACAGTGTGCATGTGTGTATACTGTGTGTGTATGCTTGTGTGTGTACACTGTGTGTGTGTGTGTATACAGTGTGCGTGTGTGTATACTGTGTGTGTGTGCTTGTGTGTGTACACTGTGTGTGTATGCTTGTGTGTGTACACTGTGTGTGTGTGTGTGTGTGTGTACAGTGTGTGTGTGTGTGTATACTGTGTGTGTATGCTTGTGTGTGTACACTGTGTGTGTGTGTGTGTGTGTGTGTACAGTGTGCGTGTGTGTATACTGTGTGTGTATGCTTGTGTGTGTACACTGTGTGTGTGTGTGTGTATACAGTGTGTGTATGCTTGTGTGTGTACACTGTGTGTGTGTGTGTATACAGTGTGCGTGTGTGTATACTGTGTGTGTGTGCTTGTGTGTGTACACTGTGTGTGTATGCTTGTGTGTGTACACTGTGTGTGTGTGTGTGTGTACAGTGTGCGTGTGTGTATACTGTGTGTGTATGCTTGTGTGTGTACACTGTGTGTGTGTGTGTGTGTACAGTGTGCGTGTGTGTATACTGTGTGTGTATGCTTGTGTGTGTGTGTGTGTGTACAGTGTGCGTGTGTGTATACTGTGTGTGTATGCTTGTGTGTGTACACTGTGTGTGTGTATGTGTGTACACTGTGTGTGTGTGTGTGTATACAGTGTGCGTGTGTGCTTGTGTGTGTACACTGTGTGTGTGTGTGTGTGTGTGTGTGTGTGTACAGTGTGCGTGTGTGAATACTGTGTGTGTACACTGTGTGTGTGTGTGTGTGTGTGTGTGTGTACAGTGTGCGTGTGTGTACACTGTGTGTGTATGCTTGTGTGTGTACACTGTGTGTGTGTGTGTGTGTACAGTGTGCGTGTGTGTATACTGTGTGTGTATGCTTGTGTGTGTACACTGTGTGTGTGTGTGTACAGTGTGTGATGCTGTTCTTTCTCTTTGCAGGGAGTAGTGAAGATGGAGAGAGGGAGTAAGGGAAGAGACCACACTGCTGCCCTGCCCTGCCCCGCCCACTCTGCCCCCTTCCTGCCCCACCCACCTGCCCCCCTCCTGCCCCCCCCCTGCCCTGCCCACTCTGCCCCCCCCCCCTGCCCACTCTGCCCCCCCCCCCTGCCCACTCTGCCCCCCCTGCCCTGCCCACTCTGCCCCCCTCGTCCCCCCTGCCCTGCCCACTCTTCCCCCCCCCCCCCCCCCTGCCCTGCCCACTCTGCCCCCCCCCCCGCCCACTCTGCCCCCCTCGTCCCCCCCTTGCCCAGTCTGCCCCCACTCTGCCCCCCCGCCCTGCCCACTCTGCACCCCTCCCCCCCCCCCCACTCCCCCCCCCCCCCCTCCCTGCCCCCTGCACCGCCACCCCCCCCTGCCCTGCCCACTCTGCCCTGCCCTGGCTGGGGTTCCCTCTGCACACCCTGCATTCTCTTGATGTTTTACTCAAACACGTTTGGATACTGGAGTCCCCAGCGGAAACCTACCGGGTACCTTACAAACACCCCACTGTCACCCGTGTGCCCCAAACCCTTCAAAAATTATATATGTGTGTGTGTGTGTGTGGACATTGGAGTCACGTACTCTCATGCCACAAATACACAACTAAGATGATTACTGATATTTGTTATGAATGGGCAGAAATTTATAGTGAAAAGAAACAGGTCATAAAAGACCATCAGACTGACACAGGGATGCACCAATGCTTGATTTTCACAGGGTTCCCTATAGAGAAGCTGGGCTTTGCACACATTATCTCCAGCCCCCATACACCCCGCCCCCACCCACTCAGACTCACGTGTGCTAGTGTAATAGTGGTTAGTTGAGTGTGGTTTGCAGGTTTTTAAGTTTTGGTAGCCTGGAAACTGCAGCACTGAATCACATGCAGGAAGATTCAAATGGACGTGATTTTGGTTGGACTCTACACCACCACCTTGTGGACGAAGGCCACATTTTTACCCGTGGGGGTCCTTTTGTAAAAGCGGTTTGCGTGCGACTTTCTGACGTTCTGTATAAACACTCTACTTTTTCTGTGGCTTCAAGAAAACGCTCAGTGTCTCCATCACAGACTGAAACTCAGAGATCCACTCTGTTCCACTGGCAGTGAGCTTTAGCCAGACTCATGCATCATTTAAGAATATTAGCCATCCTGGTTCCAGCTCTACAGAGGGAAAGGGAAATAATGAGCCAGCCTGGTTCCAGCTCTACAGTGGGAAAGGGAAATAATGAGCCAGCCTGGTTCCAGCTCTACAGTGGGAAAGGGAAATAATGAGCCAGTCTGGTTCCAGCTCTACAGTGGGACAAGGGGTATAATGAGCCAGTCTGGTTCCAGCTCTACAGTGGGAAAGGGGCATAATGAGCCAGTCTGGTTCCAGCTCTACAGTGGGAAAGGGAAATAATGAGCCAGCCTGGTTCCAGCTCTACAGAGGGAAAGGGGTATAATGAGCCAGCCTGGTTCCAGCTCTACAGTGAGAAAGGGGTATAATGAGCCAGCCTGGTTCCAGCTCTACAGAGGGAAAGGGCTATAATGAGCCAGTCTGGTTCCAGCTCTACAGAGGGAAAGGGCTATAATGAGCCAGTCTGGTTCCAGCTCTACAGTGGGAAAGGGGTATAATGAGCCAGTCTGGTTCCAGCTCTACAGTGGGAATGGGGGGTTGTTATAAATGCTGCTTATGTGGGAAAGCTTTCACATGTATTTTTTGTTTCGTCACAGATAAATTGTGGAAGTTATGATCCTCTGTGTTTCCATTATAATTTGCCTTTGAGTGCTTCAGTATCTTTTATAAATCCTCCTTCAAAACTGCATTTCCGAACGCTTTCTGTCATATTATTCAGTGAGATATATATATATATATATATATATATATATATATATATATATAGATAGCTATATATACTGCATCAGTGATGGGTTTATAATTCATTCCCACTAGAGAATTTAATATGACTGAGGTTCAGAGTTGGCCACTGAAGTTCAAACTCGGATCATTTCATGTTTACATTAGCTTATTAGCTGCTGTGCTCATACAGAGCAGTTATTTTGCATTTGTATTAACTGCTGGCTTCAGAAAAGGTTTTACACACGACTGGTAACTGGCGTTCTGAAATGGCGTATATTAATGCTCATTGAAGCATAGTTCCTGTTTTCTATGACACAATTTCCCCTTCAGCAAACAGCCAGTTATCTTGGAAGAGGGGAGGGATGTCTGCTCAAATAAAGGGTTTAGGCATAATCCTGTAGCAAATCATTTCATTATGAAATCCTGCTTGGCTTTCACCTTTTGTAGATAAAGTTCATGTGGTCATGGCTCCAGAACCAGTGAAAACCTGATTTCAGCCACACCTGTTCATTTTCACAGTTTAAAGTGAGTTTGTGAGTTCACGTTCGTGACTGTTTTTCAGGTCATGATGGGTCCTGCTCTATGAACCAGTTACACACACTAAATATATATTTTTTTGAATGAGGTGAAAATGACACCATGAGCTTGTTGAATTTTGATATATCGGCTCCATGTGATGATTCTCCTAAATGGTAAGGATTTCCCTGCCGTGCCCCCCTCCACTCCCTTCTCCTCCTGGCCCTCTATTTTGAAAATACTTTAAAACGTATAACAAAAAAAAAATGAAAGCTTTCCTTTTTATCAGTGATAAAGAGGCTTAATGGCATTAGTACAGCAGATCACCCATAATGAGGAGAAGGTCTGAGCAGAGATTCCGTATGGAATGCACAGTACAATCACCTGACCAGGCATCGTCATATCAACCCAGGTACATGGCCGATGATTCAGACACTGTACCTTGACAACAATAAATCACTTCATTTTTATTCCTTGACCTGTTTGGAGCATTTATTTGTGGTAACACTACAGTGCACTGTGAAGTTCATGTTTGATTGCTGCCACATTTATGGTCTGGCTCAGTGTTACTGAATGTGTTTTTGTTTGTGACTTAGCCATAGATCTGGGTCTGGCTACAATACCTCTGTTTTCTACAGAGGGATTTTCATTGTCCCCTTCTTACCCAGATGAGCAGCGAAGTCTCATTCTTACATGCCTAAAACCTTTATAAATGTATCTTATCTTAAAAAAAAAAAATACGCCTTCAACACTCCACCCCACCTCTGGTACATATGCATTCCAGCCAATATTGAGTACATGGTTTCGGGCTTGCTGTGAGATAGCACTGCTATGACACATCTGACATAGCGCTGTTATGACACATCTGACATAGCGCTGTTATGACACATCTGACATAATTGAGTACATGGTTTCGGGCTTGCTGTGAGATAGCGCTGCTATGACACATCTGACATAGCGCTGTTATGACACATCTGACATAATTGAGTACATGGTTTCGGGCTTGCTGTGAGACAGCGCTGCTATGACACATCTGACATAGCGCTGTTATGACACATCTGACATAATTGAGTACATGGTTTCGGGCTTGCTGTGAGATAGCACTGCTATGACACATCTGACATAGCGCTGCTATGACACATCTGACATAACAGCCGGCATAAGAAGGCTCAATATGGCTGGGCTGTCATAACACTGATTCAACATGACATTTGAAAATGACTGCCAGTTATTTGCTGAAAGCTATGTCACTATGTGGCAGCTTCCCAAATAGTGATACTTCAGGCCAGAACACCTTGCCATTTATTTATATTCATGTATACAGTATGTAGGCTGGGATAAGTGCTTGATAGATGAATTATGAATGTTAATTTGTGGTGAAACATACCTTACCCACTAGAAGAACCATCTGAAATTCATTCTTGAAATGGTTCCATTAGACATACAGTTGGACGTGTTCCAGTGAAGAAAAGCACTTAAGTGAAGTGATCCCTAAATAAAACACAATGCCCAATCTCTTCCTAAAAACATAACTGATATTTTGGTAAAACACAATTGCAGATTTCTTAGTAAAGTGCAGTGACTGATCTCTTGTAATAAAAACACAGTGGCTGGTCACTCAGTTAAGACACTAATGCATTGCTCAATAAAAACACAGTGAAAATGTATTTTAATCTCTTTATTTGTTCTTTTACACCTAGGCAATTGAGTGCTTCTACAGGCAGATTACACAGGGAGGAGCAGAGCAAACAGAAAACTGTAGAAAAGTCTTAGGAAATCTTCAGAAGGGTCTACATAAGCTGTAGATCACTTTTATAAACTCAGACATCACAGAACTGTCAAAACTCCTGGGGCCTCATTTATAAATAAAAAAAAATATTGGATTCAAACTCAAAATCATACTATGCAGGATTTCTTGACCTGTGTTTTCAATCAAAGAACTCTCCTCTTCTGTCTTCAACCCCACCAATTCACGTTGAGTAAGTTACCCTGCCTAAGGTAACCAGCTGGACAGCTAGAGGTAACATTAGTTCCATGAAATTAGCAACAGTAAGGCTGATTCAATTATAGCTTAATTAATTCAATTATGTTGAATGTAATAGTGGTTTTATTGTTGGAACTTTAAATTAGAAAATTTCAGACCCTTGCAAAAGTCTTTGTTGTCACCAAGTTCAGACTGCCAATAATGTTACATACAGGTCCAACAGAAAAGAAGCCAACTCTGCATCACTTTTAATCCCCTTAGCAAACTTCAGCTGATGCCATTGAAGAAAAGCAATTCCAAGGGTAACTTTAGTACTTGAACGAGCCCTGTCAGCTTGAATTTTTGCTTTGCTGTATCTGGACTTCTTCGTTAGCTAGCTCTGCAGCCACACCCACCCCTCCCCACACAGAAAACAGCACCATGCCCAGAAACGTCCCAAACACATTTTAGAATAACAAATACAAATTTGTAAAAAGGTGTACAAATTTGGCAAAAGTGGATAACGAGATAACATCATACATAAGCCTTAGAATGGTTATTTTTTATAATATTTTCAAGGTAAAATCCTGCATAGTATGCCTTAAATGTTATTGTAAGATTGCTTACACTGAAGCACACTTTATAAGACATCTTATCATGTCTTAAATAGTCCACCTGAGATCAATCATGATAATTCCATACCTAAAACTGATTAGCAATCAAATATTAAAAGCGCGAACACAGCCCACTTTGGGGATTCACACACAGGCCTTAAATGGGCAGTACCTCCACACAACCAGCAGGTAAATAACTACTGTAAACTTTATGTATAAATACAATCATATCCATGTCAAAGTGAGATTTTATTAATAACTAAGTGATGGTTTTCTGACTAAGGCCAGTATTTGAGATATATTTGTATGGTATGGTAATGATACTGCCATTTTATAAATAAGGCCCCGCACGTCTGTCAGTCCTGCCTCCTCCGCCCAGTCAGGTGATGCTAAGAGTGCAGGTACCTGTCTGCTATCCACCGGTTCCTCACAGAACACAGAATTCATACTGTGCCCTTATTGGCTGTTAGGCCACCCCTGATTTGGCGTCAGGCCTAAGTGTCGCACGAGTGGCTGAAACATCCATCACTTCTGGTTTGTGGCCTTTCCTGCATCCATTTCCTGTGTCTTTAATGCAGATGTGCCCGTATAGACAGGCCTGTGTAGGGGGAGATGGCCAGTTTGCTCTTATTTATAATAAGAGCAAATATTTATTATTATTTAGTATAATATAATAAATCTGCAGCTGACTTTTAAGGCAGTGAAAATGAAGAGGGAAAAGCGATGTGGCGGCTCCTGATATGAGCTCAGCCAGCCTCAGAGAAGGGCCTGCAGGAGCATACATAAGCTGGGCTTAAACACTTACTGCCGTAAATCACATCACAACCACATTCACATCTGCGCTTATATTTCAAACACATCGGTTAATACTAACTTTATCTAAATAGTGCTTTATACACAATGAACTCAAAATTCTTTCCAAAACAAAAACACTGGGCTGAATAATTGCTAGACTGTGAGCAGGTGAGAGGCCTGGTTTGGCTTGATTGGTCTTTTCCCCTCATACACTAGTTCACTGACCAGATACTCTTGCCAAGAGTAACTTACAATGCGTAATTCCAGGCACAAAGCCAGGCGTTTAACAAAGCAACTCAGGTGAAGTACCTGGGATTTGAACTTGCAACCTCACAGTTAGAAACCAAGCTCTCTAACCACTATACAACACTGCCAGTAACCTGCTGTAGGTTTTATACGGAGGGTGCATCCATGGCTGCTGTGATCGTGAATGCTTATGCTTATAAAGTTCTTATGTAGCTTTATGAGGCTTTATAGACTGACAGTATATGTTTAAAAACAGCCTTGACTATTGGTGAGATTTCTGTATTCTAGCATTTACACTTGTATGTGTTCTAAAAGAAAACATGTTTGAGCTGCCCTACTGTATATACAGCATTATACTCATTTTATCAGTGGAAATCTTACACATTGTAAAGGATAAAGTAGTTAATGTCAGATTTTACAAACCCCTTTTTTTTTACATTCCATTAACATTTTACAGAAAACATGATGACACACTGAACACACCAACTGTAACCAAATCCATGATTTGGAACAGGAAATAAGTCTTGTTATATATATGGTGCCTTCAGAACATTTTCACCCCCACTGATTATTTCTCTTTTTTTTGCGAAGTCAAATTCAAATGTATTTAAATGTGATTTTTTAATACTCTTATATAAGTTACTAATGTGAATATAAATGTATTTAGATGACTTCAAAATTATATTTAAAATCCCTTATAAGTTTTCACCCCTTGGTGTTTTCCATTCTTAAGAGATGAGACTGGTTGCATTAATGAGGTCTACCTCTGCTGATTTCAGATCCATATGTTCAATTTCATTATTATTTAGTTACATGATAATTGCATGGTTATTCTGAATAAAATGTATTTTTGCATAATAAATGTGTTGAGTTACGTGTGTGTAGCAGGACTAAATGAGAGCAGTCAATGGGGAGTGAAGGTTTTCTGTAGGCACTTTGAGATGCACATTAAAGCACATTGACTGTAATCTATGCTTATTGCTTGCTTGTCTTACTGCTATGAAACATTTATTCTACAACTGCTCACACCCCAAATGTGTCAAACTGTGGACAAAGGCACAGTTCCTAAGCACATGCTTCCTTAATGGCAGCCCAGCACCCAGGGTAAAGGGGCATTAGCTCTACAGCTTGGGGTAAAGGAGCATTAGATCTGCAGCTTGGGGTAAAGGGGCATTAGCTCTGCAGCTTGGGGTAAAGGGGCATTAGCTCTGCAGCTTGGGGTAAAGGGGCATTAGATCTGCAGCTTGGGGTAAAGGGGCATTAGCTCTGCAGCTTGGGGTAAAGGGGCATTAGCTCTCCAGCTTGGGGTAAAGGGGCATTAGCTCGGCAGCTTGGAGTAAAGGGGCATTAGCTCTGCAGCTTGGGGTAAATGGGCATTATCTCTGCAGCTTGGGGTAAAGGGGCATTAGCTCTACAGCTTGGGGTAAAGGGGCATTAGCTCTACAGCTTGGGGTAAAGGAGCATTAGCTCTGCAGCTTGGAGTAAAGGGGCAGTAAATGCCAATCCCATAACTGAGCACATCATAGTTGCAATGAGATGGAGTTACTACCACAGGAAATTACATCATTAATGTTTTTTGAAAGTATTACCTTAATGTCAGGCAGTCCCACCCACTGGTAGAGGCTGCTGCTAGTCTGCTCTCAGCAAGGCTATGGTCTCATTCACTATAAACTAGGGCTGAATGTTTAGCTACATTAAAGTACAGCATTTACTGCAAACGTTATATTCACATATCAGCATGTGCTGATCCTATCAGTGACCACACAGAACAAAGGGAAGCAGGGAGAAGGAGGCGCAGGGAAGAGGAGGTGCACAGAGGTGCAGTTCAGAGAGAAGGAGGCACAGGGGAAAGGAGGGGCACAGAGGTGCAGTTCAGAAAGAAGGAGGCACAGGGAAGAGGAGGTGCACAGAGGTGCAGTTCAGAATGAAGGAGGCACAGGGAAAAGGGGGAGGGAAATGAGGCACAAGGAGGAGGTGTAGGGAAAAGGAGGAGCAGGGGAAAGGAGGTACAGGGAGGAGGTTTGGGGCAAAAGAGACTCAGGGAGGAGGAGGGCAGAGAGATGGAGGTGCAGGGAGAGGAACAGGTAAGTCTATAGGAGAGATGTCTGGGCATGGCTGGTCCACAGGGTGGGTATACCCCATGAGCTGGAGGAGCAGGGTGAGGCTCTGATGCAGGAGGGGGCAGAATGGTTCGCTGCACTGCCCTTGCTTTGGGGGAAGGGTGCCACAGAAAGAAAGAACAGCAAAGATTAATACCCAACTCTTCTCCTCCCTGTCCCACCCCACTCTGCCCTGTCCCAGCCCACTGTCCCACCCCTATCTGCCCTGTCCCACCCCACTCTGCCCTGCCCCGCCCCACCCCACTGTCCCACCCCTATCTGCCCTGTCCCACCCACTGTCCCACCCCTATCTGCCCTGTCCCACCCCACTCTGCCCTGTGCCACCCCACTGTCCCACCCCTATCTGCCCTGCCTCACTCCACTGTCCCACCCCTATCTGCCCTGCCTCACCCCACTCTGCTCTGTTCCACACCACTGTCCCACCCCTATCTGCCCTGCCTCACCCCACTGTCCCACCCCTATCTGCCCTGTGTCACCCCTACCTGCCCTGCCTCACCCCTATCTGCCCTGTCCCACCCCACTGTCCTACCGCACTCTGCCCTGTTCCACACCACTGTCCCACCCCCATCTGCCCTGTCCGACCCCACTGTCCCACCCCTATCTGCCCTGTCCCACCCCTAACTGTCCTGCCTCACCCCACTCTGCCCTGTTCCACACCACAGTCCCACCCCTATCTGCCCTGTCCCACTCCACTGTCCCACCCCTATCTGCCCTGTCCAACCCCACTGTCCCACCCCACTCTGCCCTGTACCACTGTGCCCTGCCACAGCTCATGAGAGTGTCTGAATCACAGTGTGCCATGCGCCACTATTAAACTGTCTTACTGTGCTGTATGACTGTGCTGCATGTCTCTATGACTGTGCTGTGTAACTGTGCTGTGTATATATTTGTATAATGCTGAAGTGGCTGTCTTTTCCGACCTGTATGACTGTGCTTTGTAAATGTGCTGTATAATCATGCTGTATGCTTGGCCTGCATAACTGTGCTGTAAGCCTGTCTATATGACTGTACTGTATAAACATGCTGTATGACTGTACTGTATGACTGTGCTGTATAAACATGCTATATATCTGTGCCGTATGGCTGTTCTATATGACTATGCTGTATAACTGTGTTGTATGACTGCACTGCATAAACATACTGTGTGACCGTGCTGTATAACTGTGCTGTGAGACTGCACTGTATAAACATACTGTGTGACTGTGCTGTATAACTGTGTTGTATGACTGCACTGTATAAACATACCGTGTGACTGTGCTGTGAGACTGCACTGTATAAACATACTGTGTGACTGTCCTGTATAACTGTGCTGTATGACTGTATAAACATACTGTGTGACTGTGCTGTATAACTGTGCTGAATGACTGCACTGTATAAACATACTGTGTGACTGTGCTGTACAACTGTGTTGTATGACTGCACTGTATAAACATACTGTGTGACTGTGCTGTATAACTGTGCTGTGAGACTGCACTGTATAAACATACTGTGTGACTGTCCTGTATAACTGTGCTGTATGACTGTATAAACATACTGTGTGACTGTGCTGTATAACTGTGCTGTATGACTGCACTGTATAAACATACTGTGTGACTGTGCTGTATAACTGTGTTGTATGACTGCACTGTATAAACATACTGTGTGACTGTGCTGTATAACTGTGTTGTATGACTGCACTGTATAAACATACTGTGTGACTGTGCTGTATAACTGTGTTGTATGACTGCACTGTATAAACATACTATGTGACTGTGCTGTATAACTGCTGTATGACTGTTCTGTATGACCACGCTGTATTAACATGATGTGAGACTGTGCTGTATTACAGTGCTGTGAGACTGTGTTGTATGACTGTGCTGTATAAACATTTTGTATGACTGTGCTGTATGACCGTGCTGTGAGACTGTGTTATATGACTGTGCTGTATAAACATTTGTATGACTGTGCTGTATGATGTTGAATGACTGTGCTGTGAGACTGGGTTGCATGTGCTGTATAAACATTTTGTATGACTGTGCTGTATGACCGTGCTGTGAGACTGTGTTATATGACTGTGCTGTATAAACATTCTGTATGACTGTGCTGTATGATGTTGAATGACTGTGCTGTGAGACTGGGTTGCATGTGCTGTATAATCATGCTGTATGCTTAGCCTGCATAACTGTGCAGTAAGCCTGTCTATATGACTGTGCTGTATAAACATGCTGTATGACTGTACTGTGTGACGATGTTGAATGACTGTGCTGAGAGCAGGGAGAAAAAAGGGAAATAGCAGGAGCATTGCAGAGACTGTCTGATTGGCTGACTGAATGGCGGTGAGGGTGTTTGTCACTTACGGCAGGTCCTGGAAGCTCAGAAGCGGGCAAATTCTGGACCCACACTGCAAAACAAAGACAGCCCTGACATTTAAAATTCAGTGATCATACGCATGACACACCTGTCTCAGAGATCATACGCATGACACACCTGTCTCAGAGATCATACGCATGACACACCTGTCTCAGAGATCATACGCATGACACACCTGTCTCAGAGATCATACGCATGACACACCTGTCTCAGAGATCATACGCATGACACACCTGTCTCAGAGATCATACGCATGACACACCTGTCTCAGTGACCATACGCATGACACACCTGTCTCAGAGATCATACGCATGACACACCTGTCTCAGAGATCATACGCATGACACACCTGTCTCAGAGATCACACGCATGACACACCTGTCTCAGAGATCATACGCATGACACACCTGTCTCAGAGATCATACGCATGACACACCTGTCTCAGAGATCATACGCATGACACACCTGTCTCAGAGATCACACGCATGACACACCTGTCTCAGAGATCATACGCATGACACACCTGTCTCAGAGATCACACGCATGACACACCTGTCTCAGAGATCATACGCATGACACACCTGTCTCAGAGATCATACGCATGACACACCTGTCTCAGAGATCATACGCATGACACACCTGTCTCAGTGATCATACGCATGACACACCTGTCTCAGAGATCATACGCATGACACACCTGTCTCAGAGATCATATACGCATGACACACCTGTCTCAGAGATCATACGCATGACACACCCTGTCTCAGAGATCATACGCATGACACACCTGTCTCAGAGATCATACGCATGACACACCTGTCTCAGAGATCATACGCATGACACACCTGTCTCAGAGATCATACGCATGACACACCTGTCTCAGAGATCATACGCATGACACACCTGTCTCAGAGATCATACGCATGACACACCTGTCTCAGAGATCATACGCATGACACACGCATGACACACCTGTCTCAGAGATCATACGCATGACACACCTGTCTCAGTGATCATACGCATGACACACCTGTCTCAGTGACCATATGAAATAAAATCTTGGCTCAGTGTTTATCAGCATAACACACCTAAGAGCTGTTAGGGTCTGTAAGACACAGTCAGTGTGCGTAGGACACAGTCAGGGTGCATAGGACACAGTGAGGGAGTGTAAGACACAGTCAGGGTGTGTAGGACACAGTCAAGCAGTGTAAGACACAGTCAGGGAGTGTAAGAAACAGTCAGGGTGCGTAAGACACAGTCAGGAAGTGTATGACACAGTTAGGGTGTGTGGGACAGAGTCAGTGTGTGTAGAACACAGTTAGTGTGTGTGGGACACAGTCAGGGTGTGTAGAACACAGTCAGTGTGTGTGGGACACAGTCAGGGTGTGTAGGACACAGTCAGGGTGTGTAAGACACAGTCAGGGTGCGTAGGACACAGTCAGGGAGTGTAAGACACAGTCAGGGTGTGTAGGACACAGTCAGGGTGTGTAAGACACAGTCAGGGTGCGTAAGACACAGTCAGGGTGTGTAGGACACAGTCAGGGTGTGTGGGACAGAGTCAGTGTGTGTAGACCACAGTCAGTGTGTGTGGGACATAGTCAGGGTGTGTAAGACACAGTCAGGGTGTGTAGGATACAGTCAGGGTGTGTAAGACACAGTCAGGGTGTGTAGAACACAGTCAGTGTGTGTGGGACACAGTTAGGGTGTGTAGAACACAGTCAGTCTGTGTGGGACACAGTCAGGGTGTGTAGGAAACAGTCAGGGTGTGTAAGACACAGTCAGGGTGTGTAGGACACAGTCAGTGTGTGTAGAACACAGTTAGTGTGTGTGGGACACAGTCAGGGTGTGTAGAACAAAGTCAGGTGTGTGGGACACAGTCAGGGTGTGTAAGACACAGTCAGTGTGTGTGGGACAGAGTCAGTGTGTGTAGAACACAGTCAGTGTGTGTGGGACACAGTCAGGGTGTGTAGGACACAGTCAGGGTGTGTAAGACACAGTCAGTGTGTGTAGACACAGTTAGTGTGTGTGGGACACAGTCAGGGTGTGTAGAACACAGTCAGTGTGTGTGGGACACAGTTAGGGTGTGTAGAACACAGTCAGTCTGTGTGGGACACAGTCAGGGTGTGTAGGAAACAGTCAGGGTGTGTAAGACACAGTCAGGGTGTGTGGGACACAGTCAGTGTGTGTAGAACACAGTCAGTGTGTGTGGGACACAGTCAGGGTGTGTAGAACAAAGTCAGTGTGTGGGACACAGTCAGGGTGTGTAAGACACAGTCAGTGTGTGTGGGACAGAGTCAGTGTGTGTAGAACACAGTCAGTGTGTGTGGGACACAGTCAGGGTGTGTAGGACACAGTCAGGGTGTGTAAGACACAGTCAGTGTGTGTGGGACACAGTCAGGGTGTGTAGAACAAAGTCAGTGTGTGGGACAGAGTCAGTGTGTGTAGAACACAGTCAGTGTGTGTGGGACACAGTCAGGTGTGTAGAACACAGTCAGTGTGTGTGGGACACAGTCAGGGTGTGTAGAACACAGTCAGTGTGTGTGGGACACATTCAGGGTGTGTAGAACAAAGTCAGTGTGTGGGTCACAGTCAGTGTGCGTAAGACACAGTCAGGGTGTGTAGGACACAGTCAGTGTGTGGGACACAGTCAGGGTGTGTGGGACAGAGTCAGTGTGTGTGGGACACAGTCAGGGTGTGTAAGACACAGTCAGTGTTGCCCTTAAATGTTTCGCAGCTCAGTTTAACCAGTTTGCAGATCGCTTGTATTTTGTATTTTATATGGACATTCAGTCCAAATAAAGATTGATTGATTGATTGTAGAAAACCGTTTCCTGATATGAGAATATGTTTTAAGTGTATCAGTATAATACACAAAGTTTTTTGCCACAGAGAATGCTAAGAATCACAGTGATCAAGTTATGACAAATTAAGCATCACGTAAGTCCTTTTGTGTATCAAAAGAACACATAAAAAGTTTATTGATTTTGTAATAGTCTCAACGGGCATTGCTAGGGTCTTATACCATGGATAATATCCCAGATTTTATTTGTGACAGTCAACAGAACAAAGTTGGTGGCAATTGGTAGCTACTTTCCAGCTATACTTTTGGGATTTCTGTGGGTATTTGCTGGAATTTGTATCCACCAATCACTATTTGCATTATTCAATTGCTTGTTAATAATGTACTGTATGATTGGTGGAGTTCCTCTCTGTTATCACATTAAACCTCCACATGGCAGCAGCATGTCATAGCATACCAGCAGCAGTGTACTGTATCTGGTGTTCGATATCTCAACAAAAGCATACTGAGTGTTTGTTAAAATGTATATAAGTGTTTTCAAGTTACACACTATTTGTTTAAACCTTAGGCAGTATTGTATGTAATATTTTAAACCTCTAAGGTTGTAATCAGAGGTTGGAATTACATGCTTTATGGAATGTGCTCTTTTCAAGCACCGAATCTGAAAGTCATGCGCATAATTTTCTCGAATTTTACCTGGTTAAATAAAAGTCAAATAAAATGAAAGACATTTAGGGTTTTGTTGCTGCTATTATGTAACATCTGACATCAATATAGAGAAATAATATAGTGACATTAGATGAATCAACATACAAATGCAAAGAAATGTGATAAAAAGTGTTGATCACTACTGCATTTGGAAAAATGTAAACACACTTTTTTAGTGTTTGGATGTTTGTTTCATACCTGCTCACTGACCAAACAACCCAACAGAACAGCAGTGTCGTATAATGGCTAAGGAGTTGGTCTTGTAACCTAAAGGTCGCAGGTTCAATTTCCCGGTTGGATACTGCCATTGTACCCTTGAGCAAGGTACTTAACCTGCATTGCTCCAGTATATATATCCAGCTGTATGAATGGATAAGAGAGTCTGCTCTTAAATGCCTGTAATGTAACAAAACCAACCTTGCTTATGGTTCACAGGTTTTGCCATTAAGAAAATATCGTATCTTTCTAGTGAAAATGAAATTGATTAAATTAAGTGCATCTGTTCTAGTACTGAAATCCAAATGCAATAAACAATGTGAATGTTTGGGACGTATAATCAAATGCATTTAACTATGTAAATCTCTGCGACTCTAATTCATGGTATAATAATCTAAACCCCTTAAACAATGTTTGTGGTTTTAAACTCATGTTATATTTAAACATCAGGCTACACTTGTATAAAACATAAACATTGGGTTTGACCTGGTTTAGAGGAGTTGTATCAGGAATATATTGCGGTGTTAAACTGGACTTAACATGCTGTTTATGGTTTTTATGTAAGTACTAAGCTGGACTTAACATGCAGTTTAAAGTTGTACGTAAGTACTAAGCTGGACTTAACATGCTGTTTATGGTTTTTATGTAAGTACTAAACTGGACTTAACATGCTGTTTAAAGTTGTGACCTGCACACATTTGAGAAATAAGTGGCTGGTTTGTTCACTACAGTCTGACCAATCAGAAACAACTCATTTGACTTCAACACAGTACCACCATTTTGTTGCAGTGGAAAGATAGATGAGGGTCCACTGAGAGCATTGCATTGTGGGAATGGAGAGGGGAATAGCTGAGGACCGAACCACAAAAACAGTTCTTATCTCCAAATTCAAATGTCTCTGTTTTATTTAAGTATTTTCTTCAACATTCATTTATTGAAATATTTCCTTTACAAACAGTGCCAGAAGACAAAAAACAAACAAACAAACAAAAAAAACACACAAAAAAAAAAAAGTTTTCTTTTTCAGATGGTGTAGCAGCTAAGTTTGAAAAATGAAGTGAGGTTGGACTCTGGAGCACACATGGGGGTGCAGTTTGGTCTCTGGAGCACACACATGGGAGTGCAGGTTGGTTTCTGGAGCACACACATGGGGGTGCAGGTTGGTTTCTGGAGCACACACATGGGGGTGCAGGTTGGACTCTGGAGCAGAAATATGGGGGCTGGCGTACAGGTAATGATAGCCATGGCTTCTCTCCTGTTCTTATTGCTCTTTGACTGATGCAACTTCTAAAGGAAGTGAAACATCTTTCTCCAGATGTTTTCCTTATTTGGCCATTTGGAAGTCACAATCTCCTGAGCAACCAGAGCTGCCCAATCACAGACCAGTGAACTGACCTGCCAAGAGGTGACTGGCTTTGAATGAATGAGATGATGCAGCACCCTTCAGTAACACTGATCCTATGGGCTCCAGTCCGAATAGATGGAATAGCCTGTCCGGGTACGTACAACACATTGACTGAACATGCCTAGAGCACATGTACTCAACACACTGTCTGATCATGTGTTAAGCAGAGGCCCTGGCTTCTTGGGTTCTTTGGGGACACCTCAGGGGATGTGACTGTGATAGTCCTTGTGACTGTGAGTAGCAGGGAGTTTAGGTCCCTGTTTCCTGTGACTGTAGCAGGGAGCTTAGATCCCTGTTTCCTGTGACTGTGACTGTAGCAGGGAGTTTAGGTGCCTGTCTCCTGTCACTGTGATTGTAGCAGGGAGATTAGATCCCTGTTTCCTGTCACTGTGACTGTGACTGTGACTGTAACAGGGAGTTTAGATCCCTGTCTCCTGTGACTGTGACTGTAGCAGGGTGTTTAGGTGCCTGTCTCCTGTGACTGTAGCAGGGAGTTTAGGTGCCTGTTTCCTGTCACTGTGACTGTAGCAGGGAGTTCAGGTCCCTGTCTCCTGTGACTGTGACTGTAGCAGTGAGTTTAGTGCCTGTCTCCTGTGATTGTGACTGTGACTGTAGCAGTGAGTTTAGGTCCCTGTCTCCTGTGACTGTGACTGTAGCAGGGAGTTTAGGTGCCTGTCTCCTGTGACTGTAGCAGGGAGTTTAGGTCCCTGTCTCCTGTGACTGTGATTGTGAGTTTAGATGCCTGTCTCCTGTGACTGTGACGGCAACAGTGAGTTTAGGTCCCTGTCTCCTGTGACTGTGACTGTGACTGTAGCAGTGAGTTTAGATCCCTGTTTCCTGTGACTGTGACTGTGACTGTAGCAGTGAGTTTAGGTGCCTGTCTCCTGTGACTGTAGCAGGGAGTTTAGGTGCCTGTCTCCTGTGACTGTGACTGTAGCAGGGAGTTTAGGTCCCCTGTGACTGTCAGGGAGTCCTGTGACTGTGACTGTGAGTTTAGGTGCCTGTCTCCTGTGACTGTGACTGTAACAGTGAGTTTAGGTGCCTGTCTCCTGTCTCCTGTGACTGCAACAGTGAGTTTAGGTGCCTGTCTCCTGTGACTGTGACTGTGAGTTTAGATGCCTGTCTCTGTGACTGTGAGTTTAGATCCCTGTGACTGTGACTTTAGCAGGGAGTTTAGGTCCCTGTTTCCTGTGACTGTAGCAGTGAGTTTAGGTGCCTGTCTCCTGTGACTGTGACTGTAACAGTGAGTTTAGGTGCCTGTCTCCTGTGACTGTGACTGTAACAGTGAGTTTAGATCCCTGTGACTGTGACTGTGACTGTAGCAGGGAGTTCAGGTCCCTGTCTCCTGTGTCTGTAGCAGTGAGTTTAGGTCCCTGTCTCCTGTGTCTGTAGCAGGGAGTTTAGGTCCCTGTCTCCTGTGTCTGTAGCAGGGAGTTTCGGTCCCTGTTTCCTGTGACTGTGCCTGTAGCAGGGAGTTTAGGTGCCTGTCTCCTGTGACTGTGACTGTAGCAGGGAGTTTAGGTCCCTGTTTCCTGTGACTGTGACTGTAGCAGGGAGTTCAGGTCCCTGTCTCCTGTCACTGTGACTGTAGCAGGGAGTTTAGGTGCCTGTCTGCTGTGACTGTGACTGTAGCAGAGAGTTTAGGTCCCTGCCTCCTGTGACTGTAGCAGGGAGTTCAGGTTCTTGTGACTGACTGTGACTGTGCCTGTAGGAGGGAGTTAAAGTCCCAGTGTTACACATTGGGGTCCTTAAAAGTGCCTGCCAGAAAAGGTACCAATATCAGACACATCTGTAAAATGACAGGGTTCAAACAGAAATAAAATGACTGACAGGGTTTCTGGTGCTTTCTCTGACTGAGTTGAGGTAAGGACTCTCTCTGCATGCCTCACATCATTTAGCAGTCTTGTGTTATTACATTTTTTATGAACATTTCATGGCTGCACACAAAACAGAAAACAATTTAGTTTTAATAATTTCATAAAACTTGGATAAATAATCCAACCATAACAGTTTTTGTGTACAGAATGCAGTAGGCAATGATTAAATGTTTTAGAAATGGTAATCTCCCTTCAGGAATTATTATGATTATTATTATTGACAATTGAAAACAGGTTCCACACTGTTCTTGTGAAACAGTCAACAGGGGATGCAGTGGCATGACTCCACACACCCTCATACAAACACATCCAGCTCATCGGTGAATCCCAGTGGCCATATTCAGTATTACAGTATGCCCGTTCAGTCACAGCACCAGTAGGCTTTCCGTCCTGTTTGGTGTACAGGAGGAAAGGGTTTCTAAAAGTCCAGGTACATGAAATAGGCAGGCGACAGGATCATCCCTCCAGGACATGGGCTCCCAGGTTACCACGGGCTGCGATTCCCAGGAACGGCATTCCACTGGTCAACCGGGAGCACCCGGAAACAGATGGGGATGGGGCAGGGGGGTGTGAGGGAGGGGCTGCAGAAAGATGAGTGATTGTGTGGCGATCTGGGGCAGGGGTGCTGCCTGTCTGTGTGTCTGTCCTCACACAGTAGAGATCAGTTTGCCATCAGAACTGCGGAACAAAGAGAGGAAAAGGATTCCAGGACGCACTGTGAACACACTCAGAAACACAGCAACACACTGTGAACACACTGAAAAACAATGCACTGTGAACACACTCAGAAACACAGCAACACACTGTGAACACACTGAAAAACAATGCACTGTGAACACACTCAGAAACACAGCAACACACTGTGAACACACTCAGAAACACAGCAACACACTGTGAACACACTGAAAAACAATGCACTGTGAACACACTCAGAAACACAGAAACACACTGTGAACACACTGAAAAACAATGCACTGTGAACACACTCAAAAACATAGCAACGCACTGTGAACACACTCAGAAACACAGCAACACACTGTGAACACACTCAGAAACACAGCAACGCACTGTGAACACACTCAGAAACACAGCAACGCACTGTGAACACACTCAGAAACACAGCAACACACTGTGAACACACTGCAAACAACACGCTGTGAACACACTCAGAAACACAGCAACGCACTGTGAACACACTGAAAAACACAGCAACGCACTGTGAACACACTGAAAAACACAACAACGCACTGTGAACACACTTAGAAACACAGCAACGCACTGTGAACGCACTGAAAACACAGCAACGCACTGTGAACACACTTAAAAACACAGCAACACACTGTGAACACACTGAAAAACACAGCAATGCACTGTGAACACACTGAAAAACACAACAACGCACTGTGAACACACTGAAAAACACAACAACGCACTGTGAATGCACTGAAAACACAGCAACGCACTGTGAACACACTGAAAAACACAACAACGCACTGTGAACGCACTGAAAACACAGCAACGCACTGTGAACGCACTGAAAAACAACACGCTGTGAACACACTCAAAAACACAGCAACGCACTGTGAACACACTGAAAAACAACACGCTGTGAACACACTCAAAAACACAGCAACGCACTGTGAACACACTGAAAAACACAACAACGCACTGTGAACACACTCAGAAACACAGCAACGCACTGTGAACACACTGAAAAACACAACAACGCACTGTGAACACACTGAAAAACACAGCAACACACTGTGAACACACTGAAAAACACAGCAACGCACTGTGAACACACTGAAAAACACAGCAACACACTGTGAACACACTGAAAAACACAGCAACGCACTGTGAATACACTGAAAAACACAACAACGCACTGTGAACGCACTGAAAACACAGCAACGCACTGTGAACACACTGAAAAACACAACAACACACTGTGAACACACTGAAAAACACAACAATGCACTGTGAACACACTGAAAAACACAACAATGCAATGTGAACACACTCAGAAACACTGACTGGCATTGGGTGTTTGGTTCACATGCTAATGCTGTCTCAGTTGCTAATGCTGTTTCAGTTGCTAATTTTTTTCAGATGCTCATGCTGTTTCAAATAATAATGCTGTTTCAGATACAAATGCCGGTTCAGATATTAATGCTATTTCAGAAGCCATTTCAGACACTAATGCTGTTTCAGATGCTAATGCTGTTTTAGACACTAATGCCGTTGCAGATGCTAATGCTGTTTCAGATGCTAATGATGTTTCAGGTGCTACTGCTGTTTCAGATGCTAATATTGTTTGGATGCTAATGCAGTTTTATATGCTAATGGGGTTGCAGACAAGGAAAACATCCTGGTCATAACCCACAAATAAGGCAAAGAGGTTTATTAGAGTAACCCCACACTACAGTGTGTAAACCTGCATAACTCCACAGACTCACAGGGACAGACCATCAACAGGGACAACAGCCACAATACAGTAAGTGATGTCATCAGAGTAAAACTGGTTAAGAGAAAGATGGTAGTGGGAGATGAAGTGGAGGATAGGTGGCCAAGCACATGATTTGTGCCCAGTGATGTCACAGTGATGTCACACACAATGTTACATTTCCCAGTCACAAAACAAATGCCATGTTCCCAAAATCCCAGAGGTGCTGAGGGGGAGGGGGTGCTTGAGGGGGGGATGAAATTAGTTTAGGGTAAAATTCTGCTATTCTGGACCAATCAGGAAGCCCTAAAGCTGATCTGGTCCAGTCAGATGGGGCTTATATTCCACATGCTGAACTACCTCACACGGACACGCCCTCCCTACCTTGCCCTGGATTTGGAGCGAGGGATTATGGGTAGTCTAGACACTCTTTTTTTTCCTTCACACCAAGTCATGTTTTTAAGAGCTGTCATAAACACCATCGAGATTTGAAATGAAGTAAGGCAAAGCAAAAAGTGGGTCAAAGCAAAACGTCAGAGAGTCAAAGAGCCAAAGAACTTAAGAAACAGGAAACCATCACTCATTTACACCTTTGACCACCTGCTTAAAAATCCTAAACTCCACTGTTACAAGACCCAGTTGTATGTCAGGGAAATCAAATGCCAAAATGCAGTCTAATTGCAGACATTTCTTTAGCACTGT
>CM045884.1:78877599-78947599 GCA_025169545.1 Anguilla japonica
CGCCGCCACCGAGCTGGATCTGGGCAGGGTCCGAGTCTCTATCAGAGACAGAAACACACAAGCTTACCTCTCTGAGACTCAGGGCCTGCTGTCTGTCTGAGACTCAGGGCCTGCTGTCTGTCTGAGACTCACTGCTACTGCTGTCTGAGACTCACTGCTGTCTGTCTATCTGAGACTCAGGGCCTGCTGTCTGTCAAAGACTCACTGCTGCTGTCTGAGACTCAGGGCCTGCTGTCTGTCAAAGACTCACTGCTGATGTCTGAGACTCGGGGCCTGCTGTCTGTCTGAGACTCACTGCTACTGCTGTCTGAGACTCACTGCTGTCTGTCTATCTGAGACTCAGGGCCTGCTGTCTGTCAAAGACTCACTGCTGCTGTCTGAGACTCAGGGCCTACTGTCTGTCAAAGACTCACTGCTGCTGTCTGAGACTCAGGGCCTGCTGTCTGTCAAAGACTCACTGCTGCTGTCTGAGACTCAGGGCCTGCTGTCTGTCTGAGACTCACTGCTGTCTGTCTGTCTGAGACTCACTGCTGATGTCTGAGACTCACTGCTGTCTGTCTGTCTGAGACTCACTGCTGCTGTCTGAGACTCAGGGCCTGCTGTCGGTCTGAGACTCACTGCTGCTGTCTGAGACTCAGGGCCTGCTGTCTGTCTGAGACTCACTGCTGTCTGTCTGTCTGAGGCTCACTGCTGATGTCTGAGACTCAGGGCCTGCTGTCTGTCTGTCTGAGACTCACTGCTGCTGTCTGAGACTCAGGGCCTGCTGTCTGTCTGTCTGAGACTCACTGCTGCTGTCTGAGACTCAGGGCCTGCTGTCTGTCTGAGACTCACTGCTGCTGTCTGAGACTCAGAGCCTGCTGTCTGTCTGAGACTCACTGCTGTCTGTCTGTCTGAGGCTCAGGGCTGCTGATGTCTGAGACTCACCTGCTGTCTGTCTGTCTGAGACTCACTGCTGATGTCTGAGACTCACTGCTGTCTGTCTGTCTGAGACTCACTGCTGATGTCTGAGACTCACTGCTGCTGTCTGAGACTCAGGGCCTGTCTGTCTGTCTGAGACTCACTGCTGCTGTCTGAGACTCAGGGCCTGCTGTCTGTCTGAGGCTCACTGCTGATGTCTCAGGCTCACTGCTGTCTGTGTGAGACTCACTCCTGCTGTCTGTCTGTCTGAGACTCACTGCTGCTGTCTGAGACTCAGGGCCTGCTGTCTGTCTGTCTGAGACTCACTGCTGCTGTCTGAGACTCAGGGCCTGCTGTCGGTCTGAGACTCACTGCTGCTGTCTGTCTCAGACTCACTGCTGTCTGTCTGTCTGAGGCTCACTGCTGCTGCATTCTGTCTGAGCCATGTGGGTGGAGTCAGGGTGGTGTAATAGTGGTGTGGGTGGAGTAAGGGTGATGTCATGGCTTTGTGGGTGGAGTCTGGGTGAAGTAATGGCACTATGGGGGAAGTCAGGATGATGTGATGATGCTATGGGTGGAGTCAGGATGATGTAATGGTGCCTTAGGGGGAGTCAGGATGACGTTGGCGGTGTGGGTGGGGTTTACCTGCAGAGGCCTTGCTCCTGGCAGGCTGGGTCTTACGCACGGGCAGGGTGCTGGAATATTTGTCGCTGGCTTGCCTCGGGTGCTGTTGGGGGGCCTTAGCCTGTGCCATCCTCCCCTCCACCCACTGCTGGTAATCCTCTGCATGGCCCCCCACCGCACCGTTCATCAGGGGCACCCCGTCCACTCCCATGAGCCTCTGTGCACACCAACACATCCCCTTATCCTCAAATACACCTAAACTAGCCAAGCAGATGCCTAGACCTGAACAACAAGCTCACCAATCAGGGGTCATGGATACTCATCAACCAACCAATCAGAGATTCCGGCTCCTCGCCATACTTGAGCAACTCCCCCCAATTCCACTAATCAAGGATCAGGGCCCCTGACCAATTACAGACCTCCTCTAAAGGGCCACGGCTCCTTATCAATCCACCAATCAGCGGTCCTCACCATGTGTTGCTTATTTTAATTTAAAATATATTATATACAACATAAACTTTTCTTGTTTAGAGTTAATTTTTAAATGTAGAGATCCAGATTTGTATATTTGTTGTATATTTAGTTATTTTAATAGTCTAGTCTCGGACCCCATTGAAAATGCGCCAGCTATTGCTGGCTTAATGGGTAATCCTTGCACTCAATACTCTACAAATTGTTTCTCATTTTAGCATCTCACTTTTTACAATAACCCTCTTTGTACTGTTTTAAGTAAGTGTATTTGTTCTATTTTGTAATTTGTATATGATGAGTGCAAATAAATAAATCTAAATCTAAAATCTAAAAATAAAATGGGATAATTTAATCAGAAACAGATTGATTAACTTGCCAGGGTTATACCCGTCAACACATACAGCAACATTGGTATCACCTCCAAACTGAAGCAGTCCAATTCTATTGGTCTGCACAGTTCTGATGGCTGAGGTTATCAGTCTGCTTTCTGATTGATTGGTGGCTAGCTCAGTGTGCATTTCTAACTGGTTGCTGGGTAGTTCATTGTGCCTAGTTCTGATTGGTTGGTGGGTAACCCAGTGTGCATATTCCTGATTGGTTGGGGGGGGGGGGGGGGGGTTACTTACATCCTGATGGGCCAGGCCACCTGTGAAGGCTGTGAGTTCAGGTGCCAGGGGGAGGGGCTTGGCTCCAGAGGAGGGGTCAGACATTAGCATATTGGCCTTGGAGGCATCCAGAGGGGCTGGACCTCAGTGTACCAGGGGCGGAGCTGAGCTTGCCAGAGGCGGAGCTTAGCTGCTGGGCCAGGATCATGGCTCTCTCTGGCAGCTTAGAGGGGTCAGAGCAGGCCTGCTGCCACAAGGGAATGTTTTGAGCCAGGAGATCCTTACCCTGAACAGCAAGAATAAAGCACAATTACAGCAGGAATATAACACAATTACAGCAGGAATATAACATAATTGCAGTGCAAATATAACACAATTACAGCAAGAATATAACACAATTACAATGCAAATATAACACAATTACAGCAAGAATATAACACAATTACAGCAGGAATATAACAAAATTGCAGTGCAAATATGACACAATTACAGGAAGAATTTAACACTAAAAGTAATTTCCTCCTTAGTTGCTCAATCAACCAACAAACCACATTCAATTGATTATTAGATTCAGCTGATTGAACACCAGCCAGGCTTGACTGCAGCCAGCCCTGTTGAATCTAAACTGCACACATATTGAACCTCACCATCAGAGTGAAGTAATCTCCAAAAAGCTTCGACAAGCAAACTATGCCACAATGAAATTAAATTCCAGAAGATATATTTGTCAGTCTGGAAAGGGTTACAGAGCCATTCTGTAAGGCTCTGGGACCCAGCTTTTTCATGGCACCGTATATAATAAAAACACACTAATATAACAGCACAATAACAGTGTGGATTTTTAAAGGTGAATTGCACTTCTGTCCCTGCTGAAAAGGCCTGGCAGCAGCTGGTAGGGAGAGCACTGATTCAGCTGCGTGGAGTTTTTCACATATCATGATACAGTGTGCATGATCCCTCATTTCATTCAATTTAATCTGAGCTATCACACCCCGCTGGCCAGGGGAGGATGGCCTCCCCGCTGTAGCCTATACTTCCTCCCAAGATTTCCCATTGGGGAGTATTTTCTTGCCACCATTTTTTATCTCAATTACTTGCCTTGTGGGGGTTAAAGTCTGGGTTTTTTTTTCATTTCCACTGTAAAACGTTTTTGTGATGTGTGTGTCTGTGTAAGAAGTGCTATACAAATGAAATGGAATTGAATTTAATTGAATAGTAAAAACTGAGGGATTATTGATGCCCCAGAACAAACTTCAGCAAAACACCTTCCTGTTGATGAATATATTGCTCTCCATAACCATGATGCACCATTCTGCCATTAATCACTCTCCATACCCATGATGCACTGCTCAGCCAGCTCTGCCATTAATCACTCCGCATACCAATGATGCACCGTTCTGCCATTAATCACTCCCCATACCCATGATGCACTGCTCAGTCATTAATCACTCCCCATACCCATGATGCACTGCAAAGTCATTAATCACTCCCCATACCCATGATGCACTGCTCTGCCATTAATCACTCCCCATACCCATGATGCACTGCAAAGTCATTAATCACTCCCCATACCCATGATGCACTGCTCTGCCATTAATCACTCCCCATACCCATGATGCACTGCTCTGCCATTAATCACTCCCCATACCCATGATGCACTGCTCAGCCATTATTCACTCCCCATACCCATGATGCACTGCTCTGCCATTAATCACTCCCCATACCCATGATGCACTGCTCAGCCATTATTCACTCCCCATACCCATGATGCACTGCTCAGCCATTAATCACTCCCCATACCCATGATGCACTGCTCTGCCATTAATCACTCTCCATACCCATGATGCACCACTCTGCCATCAGTCACTCTCCACACCCATGATGCACTGCTCTGCCATTAATCACTCACCATACCCGTGATGTATGGATGTGATGGAGGGGTGAAGAGGGAATGGTGCTATATCACCAACTCATCCCATAACCCTGTCACACTGGGTCATGTGACCAGCACGTGCCGCCTCACCTTGCCGTGGTAGGTGGCGCTGTTCTTGGCAACGGCACACTGCCGATCCACCAGGAAGCAGTACCTTCTCCGCTCCTCCGACAGTGCTGTCCTGTAGCCTTCCGCAATGCAGTTATCCAGGTCACCTTGCTTGCAGCTGATGGCCTCTACATACTGAGGGGAAACCACAGAACTGTGTAAGAACTGCAGAGGAAATGGGGTCATGTGTTTCAATCCTACCCTAGTTTGGGACTTCCAGAAATGCCACCGCAAGATGGCCACCACAGCCTGGAAATGCTATATATGTGAATAATTGCTTTGAGTGTTACAGATTTGATTTCATTTGCTCACAGTGAAATTTATGTACCAAAAGCTCATGGTAGGATAATCAATAGAAACAGGCAATAGTATTTAAAATTTTTCCTGGATCAAAAAAATTTCCAGACTGAACCAAAAAGAGGAAAAACATGATTTAAAAAAAAAATGTGCTCGGATTGTCGTTGAGGTGACTGGTCTCTGATTGGTTAAGAAAAAACCAATGAGATTTGTAACAGGGCCACATGATGACGCCTAAATCCCCCTAGTAATTTCGCAGCTTCATCATATGACAATGCCTAACACTGTTGCTTGTCTCTAAACCACCAAACTACATAATTTAGCTTACAGATAGCCCACCACTAACTAGCTAGCAAGCAAGATAATGTTAGCAAACAGTTATAAAGTTAACTAGCTTGACAACTGCCATTGATTTGTTATCTTTGCATAATAAAATGGTTTCAAATGCATTGACAAGACTTCACACTGAGTTTTAAATGGGTCACATCAGACAATGTAGCCTATGACGACGAAAAGTATCAATATTATTACTTTAGGGGGCACAGCATCTATCTTTTTGGCTAAATAAGCCAGCTTTGGTCACACAGCCTTTGTGACCAATGTAATGCTGAGCATGTAGCCTAATGTTAAGCAACTATACAGCTTATAAACAAAGCTAGCTAACTAAACAGGGTGGTATTTCACTAAGTAGGATTGCTGAATTAGCTGGATAACTGTGCAGAGTAAAACCTAGAGCAGCTCTTTTTACTTCATGTTTATGGAAATTTTCTATCTATGCCTCTGGCTGCTAGGGCTAGCTAACTTAGATAGCTAACAAATTTAGCAGTCCTCATTAGCAAACAGTTACAGCAGCAACACTGACACTGTACAAAATAGGCAAAATGACCACCATCACATGACATACCACAATGGCTAATCAGAGAAAATGCAAGTTGAGAAGGCAGCTTTCTTTCTAGTTCTTATACAGTTCTATGGGAGAAACATACAAGGGCAGAGACCAGTCCACCAGTCAGGCTATTAAAAAATAAGGCCCTGCACTGCCATTATGGCTCAAAATCATAAGGACCCCATACTGCCATTCTGCTTAAAAACATAAGGTCCCCACACTGAAATTCTGGCTTAAAATATAAGGACCCCACTCTGCCATTCTGGCTCAAAAACATAAGGATCCCATACTGCCATTCTGCTTAAAAACATAAGGTCCCCACACTGAAATTCTGGCTTAAAATATAAGGACCCCACTCTGCCATTCTGGCTCAAAAACATAAGGATCCCATACTGCCATTCTGGCTCAAAAACATAAGGATCCCACTCTGCCATTCCGGCTCAAAACCAAAGGCTCCATGCAGCCATTCAGGCTCTGAAATACAAGGCACCAACACTCTCAAAATAGCGAAAATTCCCTCACCAAATGGACCATGAATGACACTGTAATGACCTTTCCCTTCGGGCTGGTTGTGACATGAGAAGCGTGTTCTTCTCATAGCTCACAGCCGCACACATTATAGCACCTTTGTGCTTCATGTAATTTCACAGGCTTCATTCCGGCTGGCATGCAGGACACACCTGGGACTCAAAGCAGTCTGGCCCAGAATCTCCAGAGTAGATGGTTCCACAACATGGTACACTGACACACAACATGAGGAAGAGGATGGAGAGGAGCATGCTATCACACACACAAACCCATTACACACTTCAAAAAGTCCATTACTCTGTACAGAGACGCACTGATACTCTGCCATTACACACTGAACCTGAACAGAAACGCACCGAAACTGTCATTATGCACTGAGCCTGTAGAGAGATGCACTGAGACTCTGCCATTACACACTGGCCTGAACAGAAACACACTGAAACTCTTCCACTACACACTGAGCCTGTACAGAGACGCACTGAGACTCTGTCATCACGCACTGAGCCTGTACAGAGACGCACTGAGACTCTGTCATTACGCACTGAGCCTGCACAGAGACGCACTGAGACTCTTCCACTACACACTGAGCCTGTACAGAGACGCACTGAGACTCTGTCATTACGCACTGAGCCTGCACAGAGACGCACTGAGACTCTGTCATAACGCACTGAGCCTGCACAGAGACGCACTGAGACTCTGTCATTACGCACTGAGCCTGCACAGAGACGCACTGAGACTCTGTCATTACGCACTGAGCCTGTACAAAGACGCACTGAGACTCTGTCATAACGCACTGAGCCTGTACAGAGACGCACTGAGACTCTGTCATAACGCACTGAGCCTGTACAGAGATGCACTGAGACTCTGTCATAACGCACTGAGCCTGCACAGAGACGCACTGAGACTCTGTCATTACGCACTGAGCCTGCACAGAGACGCACTGAGACTCTGTCATAACGCACTGAGCCTGCACAGAGACGCACTGAGACTCTGTCATAACGCACTGAGCCTGTACAGAGACGCACTGAGACTCTGTCATAACGCACTGAGCCTGTACAGAGACGCACTGAGACTGCAGTGCTGATGCTGGCTGATGGCTGCTGGCATCCCGCCTCGCGCGGTGGTGGCGGTGGAAATGTCAGCAGCTGCTGTTTTCCATTTCCTGTGCAGATCACAGCTGTGACTCCACCTCCGGCTGTGTGATTGGCAGGTCCTAATGAACCGAAGCCCAGTTCCACTGCCTACCTGTGTCCTGACGGGCTGAATGACTCATTTCCTCACACCTGCCTCCACAGAAATAAAGACTCAGATTATTTCAGCTCTTTAGATGCAGGTAAAATTTCACATTTTACAACACTCCGGCAGACCCCTTCATATCTTCAGGAAAACATGGAACTAACCAGGACTCACAAGCTGTGTGTGTGTGTGTGTGTGTGTGTGTGTGCGTGTGTGTGCGTGCATTAAACTGAGTGGTGAGCTAGTCTCCTCAAACTGCAGACCTGGAAGGCTGCTGTGTCTGCAGGTTTAACTCCAGTACTGGTGGGTCAAACCAGTATCAAACCAGCGCACCTGAGTAACCAGCCAATCAGCATCGTCCCAAAGCAGCTCATCTGATTAACCAGCCAATCAGCACCATCCCAAAGCCAATCAGCACTGTCCCAAAGCAGCCCAACTGAGTAACCAACCAATCAGCACCATCCCAAAGCTGCTTATCCGATTAACCAGCCAATCAACACCATCCCAAAGGCAATCACCACTGTCCCAAAACAGCCCATCTGAGTAACCAGACAATCAGCACCGTCCAAAACCAGCCCATCTGAGTAACCAGCCAATCAGCACCATCCCAAACCAATCAGCACTGTCCCGAAGCAGCCCATCTGAATAACCAGCCAGTCAGAACCATCCCAAAGCAGCCCATCTGAGTAACCAGCCAATCAGCACCATCCCAAAGCAGCCCATCTGAGTAACCAGCCAATCAGCACCATCCCAAAGCAGCCCACGTGAGTAACCAGCCAATCAGCACCATCCCAAAGCAGCTCATGGAGGCCACGCCATGAGTAAGGGGGTCAAATGTGAGTAACGCCTAATTTATACTCATTCACACAACGCTTTTGATAAGTGTCACCACAAAAATGACATTATTTTCAACTGACGAAAGTGCCGCAGGATACTTATTCTGTGTTGCGTACCTCTAAAATGTTATGTGGACAACATCACACTGTCGCACAATGTGACTGTACAGCCAGATGGAACACCAAAATTCACTGTCATGGATACTTTTTTGTTTTTGTTGCTCTATGTCATTATTTTGGGTTTGGCCGGTGTTGATGAACATGGAGGGGACAGAGGAAAGACCATCAGATTAAATAATGAAGTATCCCCTGTACAATGCAGGGATGGATGCAGTTAAGTCATTGAACCAATTAGCCAACATACTAAAATAGCTGAAATCCAGCGCATAACACATCAAATTAACTGGAATACACTTGACTTGTTTTTCCATTGTTTGGTTTATCTGACTGACGAACCACATTCTCTTTTTTTGCTAAAAATTTTTTTTTTTTAAAAAGTAGATTTAAAAGTTCCTGCTCAATTTCAGGATTTCCTTGGGCACTGCCATGATTTCACATGTGCAAACATCAGCAGTCGGGCGTGTCATTACCACAGAGAGACCAGAACCCTTCACTGAAGTGTAAATGCCAAACGTCATGCGACACTTTCATTTTTGTTGCACGACCCTTGTCAAAAGTGTCATCGAATGAAGAATAATGGTGCTTCAGTCTGCTGGACCAGTACCTGTGACCTGTGACCAAAAAGCCTCAAACCCACTGGGATCCAGTGAGATGGTACCACTGTGATACAGCCGCAATCCTATCAGCCAATGACACCAAACTCTTCAGACACAGCAACCAATCATCTCTTCAGCCCATTTCCGGTACCTTTCCTGTTACTCAAACATCACAGCGCCCCCTGCTGGTCCCCACCTGCATCTCCTTGTCTCCGTACTTGGAGGCGTTCTTGCCCTGGCTCTTACGGCGAAGCTTCTTCAGCTCCGCCTGGCACTTCTCCAGACTCTCCCCTTTACTCTTGTGCTCCATCTGGTACTTCTTCAGTGCGGCCTGCAGGGGGAGACAGAGAATTATTACCATCACCCTAACCACACCATTACACCTTCACCCTGACACCACCCTAACACCATCGCCATCACACCATCTTCACACCATTACCCTAACACCACCTGAACACCATCATCCTAAGAACACCCTAACACCAACCTCACACCATTACCCTAACACCACCTGAACACCATCACCCTGACGACACCCTACCACCATCCTAACACATCACCCTTACACCACCCTAACACCGTCACACTGACACCTTCACCCTGACACCACTATCACACCACAACACCATCACCCTAACAACACCCTAACACCACCATCCTAACACCATATTAACACCATCACCCTAACACCATCACCCTGATACCATCATCACACCAAAATCACACCACTCTAACACCATCACCCTGACACCACCCTAACACCATCCTAACACCATCACCTTGAAACCACCCTAACACCATCCTAACACCATCACCCTAAAACCACCATCACACCACCCTAATACCATCCTAGCACCATCCCCCATAACCATCCTAATGCCATCACCCTAAGACACCCAACACCCAATCACCCTAAGATAATCAACCCAGCACTACCCTAATATCATCCTAACACCATCCTAATATCATCGCGCTAACACCACCATAACACCATCACCCAACACCATAACACCACCCTAACACCATCCCAAAATCATTTCCTTTATTTTTCATTATTCTTTATTTTATTTATTTATTTTGCAAAGTTTCCCCTTGAATTGCCTGAACCTAGTGCAGTGTTTACAGCTTGTTGCAGTCTGAGAGGCAGGACTTTTGAACAAAGGGACTTTTACATTTCAGGCAAGTCCCCAAGCATCACCTGAGCTCCAGGTCTACAAGGTCAAAACCAGGTGTTTTAATAAGTGAGCATTAGCATACCATGTACACAACACTTCCTCCTCTACCCTGGCGATTCCATCAGTGAGACTTACATGCTTATCTTCCTCACATCTTCAGGATAAGGCAGAGAGCCTCTGATAAATACCTTTGCACCAACACACTTTCATTATCTCATCTGTGGGAATACCTGGCTGTACGTCATGGAACTGCAAGTTTCCACAGTCGCAGATTCCAATTTGGTGCATGTTTCTGCATGGTTCATGTTTCTGCATGGTGCATGATTTCTGGATGGTGTATGTTTCTGTATGGTGCATGTTTCTGCATGTTGAATGTTTCTGCATGGTGCATGCTTCTGCGTGGTGCATGTTTCTATATGGTGCATGTTTCTGCATGGTGAAAGTTCCTGGATGGTGCATGTTTCTGCAAGGTGCATGTTTCTGCATGGTGACAGTTCCTGCATGGTGCATGTTTCCGTATGGTGCATGTTTCTGCAAGGTGCATGTTTCTGCATGGTGCATGTTTCTGCATGGTGAAAGTTTCTGCAGTGTTGCAGGGGCGATGGAAAAGAGTCAATAGGGGGCCATTCCGTCGCTCATGGCAACATCAGAAACGGGGACGCATGTGGCAGAATCTGGGTCCTGTCCCAGAAAGTAGCCGGCCCGCAGAGAACATCAGCATGAGCGTGTTTCCAAATTTGGCACTCCCTGCAGACTTGCACTGCGTCACACACTGCGTCACACACACACTGTGTCTAACACACACACCGTGTCTAATACACACACACTGTGTCTAACACACACACACCGCATCATACACAGTGTCTAATACACACACACCGCATCACACACACTGTGTTTAACACACACACACCGCATCACACACTGTGTCTAACACACACACGCCGCATCACACACACAGTGTCTAATACACACACACTGCATCACACACACTGTGTTTAACACACACACACACCGCATCACACACTGTGTCTAATACACACACACCGCATCACACACACAGTGTTTAATACACACACTGCATCACACACACTGTGTCTAACACACACACCGCATCACACACACAGTGTTTAATACACACACACCGCATCACACACACAGTGTTTAACACACACACACCGCATCACACACACAGTGTTTAATACACACACTGCATCACACACACTGTGTCTAACACACACACTGCATCACACACACAGCGTTTAATACACACACTGCATCACACACACTGTGTCTAACAAACACACTGCATCATACACACAATGTCTAATACACACACCGCATCACATACACTGTGTCGAATACACACACTGCATCACACTCACAGTGTCTAACACACACACACTGCATCACACACAATGTTTAATACACACACACTGCATCACACACACTGTGTCTAACAAACACACTGCATCATACACAATGTTTAATACACACACTGCATCACACACACTGTGTCTAACAAACACACTGCATCATACACACAATGTCTAATACACACACCGCATCACATACACTGTGTCGAATACACACACTGCATCACACACAGTGTTTAATACACACACACTGTGTCTAAGAAACACACTGCATCACACACAGTGTTTAATACACACACACTGCATCATACACACAGTGTCTAACACACACACTGCATCACACACAGTGTCTAATACACACACACTGCATCACACACACAGTGTTTAATACACACACACACTGCATCACACACACTGTGTCTAACACACACACTGCATCACACACAGTGTTTAATACACACACACTGCATCACACACACTGTGTCTAACACACACACTGCAGCACACACAGTGTTTAATACACACACACTGAATCACACACGCTGTGTCTAACACACACACTGCATCACACACACTGTGTCGAACACAAACACTGCATCATACACACAGTGTCTAATACACACACCCTGCATCACAGTTGAACACACACACCGCATCACACACACAGTGTCTAATACACACACACTGCATCACACACACAATGTCTAATACACACACACTGCATCACACACAGTGTTTAATACACACACACCGCATCACACACACAGTGTCTAACACACACACTGCATCATACACACAGTGTCTGATACACACACACTGCATCATACACACAGTGTTTAATACACACACACTGCATCACACAGTGTTTAATACACACACACTGCATCACACACATTGTGTCTAACACACACACTGCATCACACACACAGGTGTAAATGTGTTTAATGTACGTAAATGCAGAAGAAGGTAATATAGGCAGGTGTACATGTGTTTGATGTATGTAAATCCAGAAGGTAAGACTGGCAGGTGTAAATGTTTTTAATGTACGTAAATGCAGAAGAAGGTAATATAGGCAGGCGTAGATGTGTTTGATGTATGTAAATGCAGAAGGTAAGACTGGCAGGTGTAAATGTTTTTAATGTACGTAAATGCAGAAGAAGGTAAGATAGGCAGGTGTACATATAGAAGGTAATATAGGCAGGTGTACATGTGTTTGATGTATGTAAATGCAGAAGGTAAGACTGGCAGGTGTAAATGTTTTTAATGTACGTAAATGCAGAAGAAGGTAAGATAGGCAGGTGTACATGTGTTTGATGTATGTAAATCCAGAAGGTAATATAGGCAGGTGTACATGTGTTTAATGTATGTAAATGCAGAAGAAGGTAAGACTGGCAGGTGTACATGTGTTTGATGTATGTAAATGCAGAAGGTAAGACTAGGCAGGTGTACATGTGTTTGATGTATGTAAATGCAGAAGGTAAGACTGGCAGGTGTACATGTGTTTGATGTATGTAAATGCTGAAGAAGGTAAGACTGGCAGGTGTACATGTGTTTGATGTATGTAAATGCAGAAGAAGGTAAGATAGGCAGGTGTACATGTGTTTGATGTATGTAAATGCAGAAGAAGGTGTTTGATGTATGTAAATGCAGAAGAAGGTTAAGTAGGCAGGTTACTGTTTGATGTATGTAAATGCAGAAGGTAAGATAGTACATGTGTTTGATGTATGTAAATGCAGAAGAAGGTAAGATAGGCAGGTGAACATGTGTTTGATGTATGTAAATGCAGAAGAAGAAGGTAAGATAGGCAGATGTATGTAAGTAAGAGATAGGCCAGAGGTAAGAGGTGTGCATGTGTTTGATGTATGTAAATGCAGAAGGTAAGACTGGCAGGTGTACATGTGTTTGATGTATGTAAATGCAGAAGGTAAGACAGGCAGGTGTACATGTGTTTGATGTATGTAAATGCAGAAGGTAAGACTGGCAGGTGTACATGTGTTTGATGTATGTAAATGCAGAAGAAGGTAAGATAGGCAGGTGAACATGTGTTTGATGTATGTAAATGCAGAAGGTAAGACTGGCAGGTGAACATGTGTTTGATGTATGTAAATGCAGAAGGTAAGACTGGCAGGTGTACATGTGTTTGATGTATGTAAATCCAGAAGGTAAGATAGGCAGGTGAACATGTGTTTGATGTATGTAAATGCAGAAGAAGGTAAGATAGGCAGGTGTACATGTGTTTGATGTATGTAAATGCAGAAGGTAAGACTGGCAGGTGTACATGTGTTTGATGTATGTAAATCCAGAAGGTAAGATAGGCAGGTGTACAGGTACTCACACTCAGGTAGCGTGCGTCTAGCTCCACCTTCTTCTCCAGTTCTGTGAGGAGCTCGTTGTGGAAAGATTTCAGCTGTGGAGAACACAAAGGGTTAACAACCAGACACCTGCACAAACTGTACTTGATTAGGTGTGTGTGTGTGTGTGTGAGTGTGTTTGTGTTTATGTGAGTTTGAGTGTGTGCGTGTGTGTGTGTGTACATGCATGTGTGTGTGTGTGTGTGTGTGTGTTTATGTGAGTTTGAGTGTGTGCGTGTGTGTATGTACATGCATGTGTGTGTGTGTGTGTGTGTGTGTGTGTGTGTGTGTGCAAGCATGTGTGTCCGTAATGCAGTGTATGTGTGTGTCTGTATTTCAGTGTGTGTGTTTATGTGTGTAATGCAGTGTATGTGTGTGTGTGTGTGTGTGTGTGCAGTGTGTAATGCAGTGTGTGTGTGTGTGTGTGTAGTGCAGTGTATGTGTGTGTGTGTGTGTAATGCAGTGAGTGTGTGTGTTTGTATGTGTGTGCGTGTGCGTTTGTGTGTGTGTGTGTATAATGCAGTGTGTGTGTGTGTGTGTGTGTAATGCAGCGTGTGTGTGTGTAATGCAGTGTATGTGTGTGTGTGTGTGTAATGCAGTGTGTGTGTGTGTTTGTGTGTGTAATGCAGTGTATGTGTGTGTGTGTGTAGGGGTGTGTAGTGCAGTAGTGTATGTATATGTACTGTGTCCTCCAAACATATGGTAACAGTTGCATGAATTTTGTTAGTTGTGCTATACTTCTGGATCTGGATCTGAGATCAAAAGATGAATGAATCAAAAATACTATCAGCTTTTACTCCATGGTATTTACATGCGTTTATGTTTTACCACTTTACAGAAACAGATGTTTTTGTATCTGAATGTTCCTTTCATCTTAAGACTGATGCCACATGGGGTTCAGTAGCTCCTGGTAAGGTTCCAAATGGCCGTAAGGTTGAAGGGGAAGTCCCAGACAAAGAGAAACCCAAACCCATTTGGGGGGCACACAGTAAGTAGCCCCTTTACTGTTTGGTGCCCCCTGCAATTCCCCCCCCCCCCCCACCTAAGGTTGTTTTGAGTTGATCTCTTGCCACTGGAACGTGGGGGTGGAGCCAAGACTTTGGAGGAAGGAAGTGCACACCCCTTTCTTCACATTAATCTACTTCCTGTTGCACAGGCGTATGCTTCACGCTGAAAGTCTTCTGGCAATGGGATAGGGGGACGAGGGCAGGTCATGGATGTGACTGGGAGCCTCAAGACCCACATGGAAGCGGCACAGGTATGATAGTCATCAGAAGATGGGATCCAGGAACAAGCATTTTTCTTTGGCAGCCGTGTGATTGAGAAGCATTATTTAAAGTCTATATGGCTCACCCCCTGATGGGGGATGGTGTAGAAAAGGTGACCTGAACATTGCAAACAGTCCAAACATCTTAACCAGGCAACCTGGAATATCTGTACTCTCCTGGATGTCCAAGATGGGACCACAAGACCATACGGACAGTGCTGACTGCTCATCAGCTGAGGACGTGCTGCTGTGATTGAGATGACGAGGTGTAACTTGGACACTACTGCTCTGAGTGAGGTGAGGAGATGTAACTTGGACACTCCTGCTCTGAGTGAGATGAGGAGGAGGTGCAACATGGACACTACTGCTCTGAGTGAGATGAGGAGGAGGTGTAACTTGGACACTATTGCTTTGAGTGAGATGAGGAGGTGTAACATGGACACTACTGCTCTGAGTGAGATGAGGAGGTGTAACATGGACACTACTGCTCTGAGTGAGATAAGGAGGAGGTGTAACATGGACACTACTGCTTTGAGTGAGATGAGGAGAAGGTGTAACTTGGACACTACTGCTCTGAGTGAGATGAGGAGGTGTAACATGGACACTACTGCTCTGAATGAGATGAGGTTCAGCAGTGAAGACTCCCCGAGAGAGGATGGAGGAGGGTGCCCAAGAAGATGCTCACAGAGCTCGCGTGGAGTCGGCTTTGCCAATCTCCTCTGTAACACCTCTGAGTCTCCCCAGGGAAAAACTGAGAGGCTAATGACCTGCGCATCCCACTGGCTAAATGTCGCTATGCCACTCTCATAAGTGCCTATGCCCCAACACTGGATGCTGGCAACTTCATGCTTTTTATGAGTCGCTTGACACTGTACTGTCCAGAATCCTTCAGCCCAACAAGCTCCTCCTCACTGGTGGCTTCAATGCGAGAGTTGGCTCAGATATAAACACCTGGCAGGGAGTTGGCAGGATGCATGGAGTTGGTAGAATGAACAGTAATGAGACTACTCACTCTGATCTGAACACCAGTTAGTCATAACCAACACCATATTCCAAATGAATAAGAAATACAAAATCCCATTGAGGCACCCTCTAAACACTGGTACATAATTAGCTGAATTGTCAGTCAGATATCAATGATGTCACCATAACCTGGGCCATGTACAGCACTGAATGCTGGACTGACCATAGACTGATGCAGTCTTAACACAAACTCCTGTTACAACCTCTGCACACAAAAAAAGTTGCGAAAAAAAAGCTAAACTCCAGCACTCCGGAAGGTTCAGATATCCTGCTCCAGACAGATTGGCAACTTAGCCTCTCTAGTAGGAGACCATTCAAACTGTCCTTCATTGTGGAAGACGAGTGGGCCAGACTGAAGATTGGCATACGTCAGACTGCAACACTCAAAGACGGCACCAGGACTGGTTTGATGACAGCTCCTGTGAGACTAAGGCACTGCTTGAGGACAAATGACGGACACTTCAAGCCCAGCTCTCTAATCCTCAAACACAAGCCCTCATCAAAAGTGCAAAGCAATCTGCACTGAAGCACAAAAACAAGTAAGACTCATCCCATATGAGTGGTGGGTCAGAAAAGCCCAGGAACTCAAGCAATGCAGACAAACAACACCTACACCTTCTGCACTGCTGCGAAAACTCTACAGCCCTCAACATGAATCATCACTGCTGTCAGATCAGCCAATGGCTGAACATTACTCAAGGAGAGTCACAGATCCTGGAAAATTGGGCTGAGCATTTCAGTGCCCTCCCAAACAACCACAACCCCTCCAACCCCACCGTTCTGTACTCCCTCCCAGGCCCGTTCACTGGATGATACACCACCATCTCAAAGATTCTCTCAGGCATCACAAGCTTGAGAAATAAAAAAAGCTCTGGCACAAATCCCAGTGGAGCTACTCGGGAGTGATGGTTATCCTCTTATGAGGAGTCTTCACCATTTCATTTCACAGGTCTGGCAACATGTAATGATCCCTTGAGAAAGAAAGGACAACTACACTGCTACTATCTATAAAAAATAAGGGTGACAAATCAGTGTGTGGTTACAGCTGGGACATTTTTTGCTGTCAGACACTGGTGTGTTAGCGCATGCTAATCTGCATCATAACTCACTTAGAACATCCTTCCAGAAAAAGTGTTGTTTCAGAAGAGACAGGAGCGCATCTGACATCATCTTTGCCATCTGGCAAATCCAAGAGAAGTGCAGGAAGCAAAATAAAAACTTAAACATTGCACTCAAAGATTTTGCCAAACCCTTTGACACTGTGGACTAAGCACTCCTGTGGTTACTGTTGCACAAATGTGGGTTCCTCTCAAATTCCTTAACATCTTGAAACAGTTCCACAAAGGTATTGTGGTGTGTGGGAGGGATGCAGTGTCCATCCTTCCCAGGAGATGTGGGTGTGAAACAGGGCTGTGTACTGGCACCAGTCATATTCCACCTGCTCCTAGGTGCAGTTACACTCCTTGCCCACAAATCCATGACCACTGGCATCCAGCTAAATCTGGATGGCTGTCTGTTCATCCTAAGGTGACTAAAAAGTGCTTACCAAGTCTCATTTCAATATCACCCGTGAACATCAGTATGCGGATGACTGTGCCCACCTTGCCCACTCTCCCGCCACCACGTAGAAAGCACTAGTCCACAGAGTACTCCTCCCTGGCATCTCCATCTTCAGAACCTCCACTGGTTCAGCATCAACAGCATGTCCCTGAAGACCGTCCAGTAATTCTGCTACTTTAGCAGCATCACCACCCTGTCCCGCCATATAGACAATGGCATCCAGGCTCGTATCAACAAGCCCTTAGTGGCCTTTGGTCCGATGCACTCCAGGGTCTTTGACCACCTCTTGACCTTGACAAACGTGGGCAGGCCTGGACTGTCTCCTGGTAACACATCTGACACCTGGAGGCCTTCAAACCCTAAAAGTCTGCGGGAGAGACCACATCCCTCATATGGACATCCTCCAGCTGGAAAGTCTACATTCGCTACCCAACACCTTGAGCATGGAAGCTGCCAAAGCAGAAAGTACACGGAGCAGGACATGTGATTAGGTTTGCATTAGGATGCCTCCCTAAAGAGGCCCTATATGGGCTGCTAATAGGTGCCCCTAGAAAGCCAGGTGGACAAACTCTCTGCTACAAAGCCAACTAAAGTACACGCTGAAGAAATGTGACCCCAAGTCCAGTGGTCTAGAAATAATCATCATGGACTGGTCATTATGGACCTCAATGCGTTCTTCTGGACTTTCCCACTGTAAAACCCACCGGACCAATGAACGGACAGCCCAAAAGCAACGAAGACACAACACTAAAGTCTCAACTGTTGCCTGTACTTGCTCTGTCTGTGGTAAGATTTGGGGCTATAGGACTGGTCTCTATAGCCACATGTAGTGGCACCACCACAAATGTACATCAACCATAAACTAGCCAGAGCTTGATCGCATGTATACAATTGGAAGCAACATCGTCTTTGCGTTGATGGACTTTCATAAGTAAATAAGTATAAGCAACTATGCATTTGTGTGTGTACATGAGTGTATTGTGTATATGTGTGCATAAGTATGCATGTATGTGTGTGTGAGAGTGTCTATGTGTGTGTGTGTGTGTGTGTTAGTGTCTGTGTGTGTGTCTGTGTGAGAGAGTCTGTGTATGAATGCGTGTTTGTGTGTGTGTGTGCATGCGTGCGTGTGTGTGTAGGGTGTGTATGCATATGTATGTGTGTGTGTGTGTGTGCATGCGTGTGTGTGTGTGTGTGTGTGTGTATAGGGTGTGTGTGTATGTGTATGTGTGTGTGTGTGTGCATGTGTGCGTGCGTGCGTGTGTAGAGTGTGTGTGTATACATATGTATGTGTGTGTCTGTGTGTGTGTGTGTGTGCATGAAAGTGTCACTCACCATATCCTCCAGCTGCATCTGGATCTGCCTGTGGACCTCAGCCATCTGGAACAACACATCCCCTACAGAGAGAAAACAGACAGGATAAACAAGAGAGAAAGAGAGAGAGAGACAGAGAGAGAGATAGAGTCAAGATAAGAGGGAAAGAAGGAAAGGAGGGAGAAAGAAAGAATGAGAGCATAAAAGGAAGTGGGAGAGGGAAAGAGGGAGAAAGTCAGAGATTAGAGAAAGAGAGTGGGATAAGGGAGAAAAGAACAGAGGGGGAGAGAGAAAATGAAGAGAAGGTGAGAATAAAAGAAAGAGGGAGAAAGAGGGAGGGCGTTACAGTAGAGTGGGAGGGAGGGAGAGTGGGAGAGCGAGAGAGGGCAGTACATTAGTTCTGCACGCAGTGTCATGCAGGAAGAGTAGGCAGGCAGCAGGGATGGAGGGAGACACATCTGAGCACAAACACAATCAGCTAATGGAGAGAGCCCTGATAACACACACACACATACACACACACTCACACTCACTCACATTCACACTCACACACACACACACACTCACACTCACACTCACACTCACATTCACACACACACACACACACACACACACTCACACACACTCACATTCACACTCACTCACACACACACTCATACTCACACTCACACTCTCACATTCACACACACACACTCACACACACTCACATTCACACTCACTCACACACACTCACATTCACACTCACACACACACTCACATTCACACTCACACACACTCACACTCACATTCACACTCACACACAAACTCACACTCACTCACACTCACACACACACACATACACATAAACACACACACACACACACACACACACAAACACGCATACACACATACATACGCATAAACACACACTCACACACTCACATTCACACTCACACACACACAAACTCACACTCACTCACACAAATATACACTCACACACACATTCACACACACACACACACACACACACACACACACACACACACTCATACACACTCACTCACTCACACACACACTAACATACACACTCACACTCACACATACTTACACACACACTCACACACACAGTGACTACAGACAACCCTGATACACACACTCTCTCTCTCACACACACACACACACACTCACATACACACTCACACACACACACACACTCACACAGACACATGCACTCACACACACTCACACACACACACAGACTCACACAGACACACACACACACTCACACACACTCACTCACACACACACTAACATACACACTCACACATACTTACACACACACTCGCACACAGTGACTACAGATAGCCCTGATACACACACTCTCTCTCTCACACACACTCACAAACACACTCTCACACACACACACACACACACACACTCACATACACACTCGCACAGACACAAGCAGTCATATATACACACATGCAACCACACTCACACAGACACACGCACACATATACACACACACACTCACATACAAACTCACACACACACACACACACTCACATACACACTCACACACACCCATGCACATACACACTCACACACATACACACTCATCCAGCTGTGACCATGTCTCTGCTGATTGAGCCAGGGGATCCAGCATCCATGCAAGAGAGAACCATGCAGCAGGGCGGGGCCAAAGCCAGGGGCGGGGCCAAAGCTGGGAGTGGGGCCAATGCGGGGCTGGGGCCAAGCCAGTGGAGGGGCTGAAATGGGGGCGGGGCTGAAGCCGGGGGCGGTGCAGACGTGGGGGCGGGGTACCTACATGCTGCCTCTTCTGAATATGCAGTGCATTAAAAAAGGAACAGAACAGCAAGTGAGCCTGAGAACAGACCTGGAGAGACAGTAAGAGAGTAACGACCAGGACGCCATTCACAACACCAAAGCCCCCCAGACGACAGGGGAGCCCCATTCACAACACCAGACCACAGGGGTGCCCCATTCACAAATCTCCGTACTGGACAGCAGGTGCAGTCTGGGCTGGGGTAGGTCTAGTTCAGGTTGGGGTAGGTGCAGCCTGGGCTGGGGTAGGTCTAGTTCAGGTTGGGGTAGGTGCAGCCTCTGGGCCTGGGGTGTACATGTAGGGGCTGGGGTAGACCTAGTTCAGGTTGGGGTAGGTGCAGTCTGGGCTGGGGTAGGTCTAGATCAGTTTGGTGTATGTGTAGTCTGGTCTGGGGTAGGTCTAGTTCAGGTTGGGGTAGGTGCAGTCTGGGCTGGGGTAGACCTAGTTCAGGTTGGGGTAGGTGCAGTCTGGGCTGGGGTATGCCTAGTTCAGGTTGGTAGGTTCAGTCTGGGCTGGGGTAGGCCTAGTTCAGGTTGGGGTAGGTGCAGTCTGGGCTGGGGTAGGTCTAGTTCAGGTTGGGGTAGGTGCAGTCTGGGCTGGGGTAGGCTAGTTCAGGTTGGGGTAGGTGCAGTCTGGGCTGGGGTAGGTCTAGTTCAGGTTGGGGTAGGTGCAGTCTGGGCTGGGGTAGGTCTAGTTCAGGTTGGGGTAGGTGCAGCCTGGGCTGGGGTAGGCCGAGATCAGTTTGGTGTACATGTAGTCTGGGCTGGGGTAGACCTAGTTCAGGTTGGGGTAGGTGCAGTCTGGGCTGGGGTAGGTCTAGTTCAGGTTGGGGTAGGTGCAGTCTGGGCTGGGGTAGGTCTAGTTCAGGTTGGGGTATGTGTAGTCTGGGCTGGGGTAGGCCTAGTTCAGGTTGGGGTAGGTTCAGTCTGGGCTGGGGTAGGCCTAGTTCAGGTTGGGGTAGGTGCAGTCTGGGCTGGGGTAGGTCTAGTTCAGGTTGGGGTAGGTGCAGCCTGGGCTGGGGTAGGCCTAGTTCAGGTTGGGGTAGGTTCAGTCTGGGCTGGGTAGGTCTAGTTCATGTTGGGGTAGTGCAGTCTGGCTGGGGTAGGCCTAGTTCAGGTTGGTAGGTGCAGTCTGGGCTGGGGTAGGCCTAGATCAGGTTGGGGTAGGTTCAGTCTGGGCTGGGGTAGGTCTAGTTCAGGTTGCGTTAGGTGTAGTTTGGGGTGAAATATGTATAGTGTGGGATACTTACTGCTTTCATTTGTATATGGGTTACATCTGCTATGCCCCAGGTGTAGCTGGGGTATAGTAGATGTAGTTTGGGGTGAGGTAGCTATTAGTTTGGAGTGCTGAGGGGGGTTTCTGTGTGTAGTTGTTTTGGGTATAGAAGGAGTCGTTTTGGGTATAGTACCCTTAGTTTTGTGTGCTGTAAATGTGGTTGTGTGTGTGGTTTTGTAAAGAAGAGTATAGTTTGGAATGCAGGAGTTGTAGTTTGGGGTGCAGTATGTGTAGTTTGGGGTGTGGTAGGTGTAGTTTGGGGTGCAGTATGTGTAGTTTGGGTTGTGGTTGGTGTAGACTGTTGGAGTGTGAGGTTTGATAGTAGACTGCAGGAGTGTGAGGTTCAATAATAGACTGCAGGAGTGTGGGGTTTGATAATAGACAGCAGGTGTGTGAGGTTTGATAATAGACTGCAGGAGTGTGGGGTTTGACAATAGACTGCAGGAGTGTGGGGTTTGATAATAGACTGCAGGAGTGTGGGGTTTGATATTAGACAGCAGGTGTGTGAGGTTTGATAATAGACTGCAGGAGTGTGGGGTTTGATAATAGACAGCAGGTGTGTGAGGTTTGATAATAGACTGCAGGAGTGTGGGGTTTGACAATAGACTGCAGGAGTGTGGGGTTTGATAATAGACTGCAGGAGTGTGGGGTTTGATAATAGACAGCAGGTGTGTGAGGTTTGATAATAGACTGCAGGAGTGTGGGGTTTGATAATAGACTGCAGGAGTGTGGGGTTTGATAATAGACTGCAGGAGTGTGGGGTTTGATAGTAGACTGCAGGAGTGTGAGGTTCAATAATAGACTGCAGGAGTGTGAGGTTTGATAATAGACTGCAGGAGCGTGGGGTTTGACAATAGACTGCAGGAGTGTGGGGTTTGATAATAGACTGCAGGAGTGTGGGGTTTGATAATAGACTGCAGGAGTGTGGGGTTTGATAATAGACCCCAGGAGTGTGAGGTTTGATAATAGACTGCAGGAGTGTGGGGTTTGATAATAGACTGCAGGAGTGTGGGGTTTGATAATAGACTGCAGGAGTGTGGGGTTTGATAATAGACTGCAGGAGTGTGAGGTTTGATAATAGACTGCAGGAGCGTGGGGTTTGATAACAGACTGCAGGAGTGTGGGGTTTGATAATAGACTGCAGGAGTGTGGGGTTTGATAATAGACTGCAGGAGCGTGGGGTTTGATAGTAGACTGCAGGAGTGTGGGGTTTGATAATAGACTGCAGGAGTGTGGGGTTTGATCTTACCAAACTGGTACATATTGAGAACACACACACACACACACACCGATTGTACACACACACACATGTCCATGAAACATACGCATGCCCATTAAATACACGTGTACATTACACACACACACACACACTATTGTGAGGTGCTCACACACCGCAGGTACGCATGCTGAGTAAATTCACCCAAAGGTCACATAAGTGCCAGGTGGAGTGCAGCAGAATTATCAGGATTTGCTCCTAGGTAAAACCCTTTCAGAGAAAACCCTCTCAGGGAAAACCCTCTCAGAGAAAACCCTCTCAGGTAAAACGCTCTCAGGGAAAACCCTCACAGAGAAAACCCTCTCTGGTAAAACCGTCTCAGAGAAAACCTTCTCAGGTAAAATCCTCTCAGGGAAAACCCTTGGAGTGAAACCTGTTTCTCTCAAATGCTCTGGCAGACGTTATTTGTGGCTATAAAGCTGTATAGGTGAGAGAAAGGATTATTTAAACCCAAAAACAAATGAAAGCAGTAAATATCAGTTTGCTAAATAAAAACTTTTTAACCACAGGTCTGCTTTATTTAGTGGACCCATAGTTTCACTAATACTGTTACACAATTCAAATCAACAGTATTGACTGAAAACCAAGTAAATCTACAGGGTTTCCTAAACACCAAAACATATCTGCAACATCAACTGAAATCCAAATATACTGTTAAGTTGTGTTTTAAAATTACCCTTTTCATTCAAACATTTCCAAAATATGACACAAGCGCAAACAATAAATGTCTGTCATAACACACAACATCTATAAATGCATCGATACTAAGGCATTTCACAGAAAATCCAAGGTCCAAGTTGTGTACATTGATCTCAGATGCTCTAAGAAGCATCACATTTCAACTTCAAAACTCCACCTGGTTTCTGAGGTATCTGTGCAAAACCCAATCACCTTCTTCCTTTCCTTCACCTGTACAGATGATATGAGTTATATCACCCTTCATGCACACCGTAAAGGGTCCGTTCATACAGCCACGCCCAGTTCCACAGCCCCGCCTACTCACATAGCCCCACCCACTGTGACAGCCTCACCCACTACTACAGCCCCACCCACTCCTATAGCCACGCCCAGTTCCACAGCCACACCTACTCACACAGCCCCAGCCACTGTGACAGCCCCAGCCACTCCTATAGCCACGCCCAGTTCCACAGCCCTGCCTACTCACACAGCCCCACCCACTGTGACAGCCCCACCCACTCCTACAGCCACGCCCAGTTCCACAGCCACACCTACTCACACAGCCCCACCCACTGAGACAGCCTCACCCACTCCTACAGCCATGCCCAGTTCCACAGCCCCGCCTACTCACATAGCCCCACCCACTGTGACAACCCCAACCACTCCTACAGCCACGCCCAGTTCCACAGCCCCGCCTACTCGCATAGCCCCACCCACTGTGATAGCCTCACCACTACTACAGCCACGCCCATTCACCATGTCATTCAGAACACACACACACACACACACGCCTTGGTGTTTGCAGTGAACGACTCTCCAGATCTGACAAGAAATCACAAACCTGCAACTGACTGGAGGAAGAGAGAGAGAGCGAGAAGGGGAGATAGGGGAAGAGGGGGGAAAGGAGAAAAAGAGGGAGCAGGAGAGAGAGGGAGAAGGAGGTGGTGAGAAAGATGAATTAGAATTTTAAAGGTGAGGAGAAAGACATGAGGGAAACAGCAAGAGAGAGAGGGGGGAGGGAGAGAAAGGGATATAGAGAAAGAGAGAGTGAGGGAGAGAGGAGAGAAAGAGCCAGAGAGGGGGAGGGAGAGAAAGAGATATAGAGCAAGAGAGAGAGCGGGAGAGAGAAAGAGATATAGAGCAAGAGAGAGAAAGAGAGCAAGAGATAAGAGAGACAACAGAAAACAACAGAGAAACCTGCAGTGGAGAAGGCATGAGACCGCTGCTTGTCTGTCTGTCTGTCTGTCTACCTCCCAACCTGTCTGTCTGTCTGTCCATCTGTCAGTCTGTCTGTCTACCTGCCAACCTGTCTGTCTGCCTGCCTGTCGGTCTATCAGCCTGCCTACCTGTCTATCTGCCAACCTGTCTGTCTGCCTGCCTGTCGGTCTATCTGCCTGCCTACCTGTCTGTCTGTCTGTGTCTTTGTTTACGTACATGGGGTCAGGAGGGGGGTTGTGACAGCTACATCTGAGACTCACCCAGGTGCTTATTACTGTGATTCCTCCTTTCCACCAGGGGGCACTACAGCTACATCTGAGACTCACCCAGGTCCTTAGAGCTGTGAGTCCTCCCTTCCCATAGGGGGCACTAGAGCTATATCTGAGACACACCCAGGTCCTTATTACTGCGATCCCTCCCTTCCCCCAGGGGCTGCTACAGCTACATCTGAGACTCACCCAGGTCCTTATTACTGCGATTCCTCCCTTCCCCCAGGGGGTGCTACAACTACATCTGAGACTCACCCAGGTCCTTTGAGCCATGACTCTCGCTGGCCAGTTCCCCCATCCGCACCAGAGCGTCGAAGTAGCCCTTTGCAGCAAAGGTAACACCTAGGAATACGGAAGCAGTGGCGTAAGGTCAGCTGGCGTTTCTAAGGCAACTGCCCCCCAGACCACACCCCTTCTGCATGCTAGGCAGAGAGGGCTCCGCCCTGCTCCCAGACCCACTGGGTTTCAGCTGTATACACTGCAATCCTGTGCCACCAGGCTTGGGCACACCCCCAGCCACAGCAACACCCCTAGGCTCAGCCACACCCCCAGCTTAATCCACACCCCAGGCTTGGCCACACCCCCAGCCACAGCCACACCCCCAGGCAGAGCCACACCACAGCCACACCCCCAGGCTCAGCCACACCCCCAGCCACAGCAACATCCCTAGGCTCAGCCACACCCCCAGCTAAAGCCACACCCCCAAACTCGGCCACACCCCCAGCCACAGCAACACCCCTAGGCTTGGCCACACCCCCAGCCACACCCCCAGGCTCGGCCACACCCCTAGACACAGCCACCCCCCCAGCCATAGCAACACCCCCAGGCAGAGCCACACCCCCAGGCAAAGCTATGCTCCCATGGCACAACCACGTCCGCAGGCAAAGCCACACCCCCAGCCACAGCCACACCCCCAGGCTCAGCCACACCCCAAGGCACAGCCACACCCCCACAGCCACAGCCACACCCCCAGGCAAAACCACACCCCCAGTGGTGGGATTAGACCAGAGGTTAAAATCCTGGGTCTAAATCATCCATTGCAGGCTTTATTACAACAAAACAGACCAATGGTAGCAGCTTGGCTTAGCCCTCCCACAATAGACTCCTCCCATATCTGAATTTCCCCTGCTATCTCCCAGGGGTGTGACAACATGTCCATTCACCCTCTTTAACAAAATATCTTCCAACTCCTCTACATCCACCCACTCAACCACTACACACACTATCACCATTACTACATGGACCCACTCAACCACTACAAACACAATCACCATTGCTATATGCACCCACTCAACCGCTACACACACTATCACCATTACTACACCCACCAACTACACCCTCCATTTCCTCTACATCCACCCACTCAACCACTACAAACACAATCACCATTACTACATGCACCCACTCAACCACTACACACACTATCACCATTCCTACACCCACCAACTACACCCTCCAACTCCTCTACATCCACCGACTCAACCAATACACACACCACCCCCATGACTACACCCACCAACTACACCCTCCAAGTCCTCTATATCCACCTACTCAACCACAACACATGCCATCTCCATTGCTACATCCATCCACTGTACCAAAACACCCACAATCTCCACTACAGCACCACCCATGCCACCATTACACCTGCTATCTCCACTACTAAACCACGCACTCCACCACAACACCCACAAACTACAATACTGCCCCATCCACTCCACAACTACACCAATCAACTCCACTATGACATCCACCCATTCCACCACTACACAACTACATCCACTCTGCACAGCATCCATACTCCTCTCAGCTCCACTGCACAGCATCCATACTCCTCTCAGCTCCACTGCACAGTATCCATACTCCTCTCTGCTTCACTGCACAGCATCCATACTCCTCTCAGCTCCACTGCACAGCATCCATACTCCTCTCTGCTCCACTGCACAGCATCCATACTCCTCTCAGCTCCATTGCACAGCATCCTCCTCTACTCCTCTCTGCTCCACTGCATCCATACAGCATCCATACTCCTCTCTGCACAGCCCACTCCTCACAGCATCCATACTCCTCTCACTGCACAGCATCCACTACACAGCACAGCATCCATACTCCTCTCAGCTCCACTGCACAGCATATCCTCTCATACTCCTACTCAGCTACTCTCTGTACACAGCATCCATCAGCTCCACTGCACAGCATCCTCTCAGTTCCACTGCACATCCATACTCCTCTCATCCATACTCCTCTCAGTTCCACTGCACAGCATCCATACTCCTCTCAGCTCCACTGTACAGCATCCATACTCCTCTCAGCTCCACCGCATAGCATCCATACTCCATCCATCACCCCAAGTCTGAGCTCCTGGAGTTACCACAGCTCCTAAAAGCAGGACAGTGTGTGTGTGTGTGTGTGTGTGTGTGTGTGTGTGTGTGTGTGTGAATACAGTAATCAGTAGTAACAGTCATCCTATTTCCCCTACTAAGCTTGCCAACAAAGCCAACCACCTCTCTTCACCATTTTAGATGGATCACAGCACTCAACCACTGACCCAGACCCCTGCTTTAAAATGTGCTCACAGCAAATGATATATATATATATATATATATATATATATATATATATATATATATATATATGGGGTAAAATATATATGGACACATATATATGAAGAATGACACTCATATATGGGCACGTATAGGGCAGTACACATATATAAGAACACCGGGGGATTGGAGGTGCTGGCAGAACAGACAAACCCACTTAACCCAAAAATATCCCTCTGCCCCTCCCCTCCTAGCCTCGCCTCTCCTCTCCTGACCCTAACCCCACACCATAGAACCCCACCCCTCCCCTTAGAACGCCACCCCTCCCCTCCCCTTAGAGCACCACCCCTCCCCTTAGAACGCCACCCCTCCCCTTAGAACCCCACCCCCCCTTAGAACCCCACCCCTCCCCTTAGAACCCCCTCCCCTTAGAGCCCCACCCCTCCCCTTAGAACCCCACCCCCCCCCTTAGAGCCCCTCCCCTCCCCTTAGAGCCCCACCCCTCCCCTTAGAACCTCACCCCTCCCCTCCCCTTAGAGCCCCTCCCCTCCCCTTAGAACCCCCCCCCCCCTCCCCTTAGAACCCCAACCCCTCCCCTCCCCTTAGAACCCCACCCCCCCCCTTAGAGCCCCTTAGAGCCCCATCCCTCCCCTTAGAGCCCCTCCCCTCCCCTTAGAGCCCTGCCCTATCCCTCCTAGCCCAACCCCTCCCCTTAAAGCCCCACCCCTCCCCTTAGAAAGCCCTACCCCAGCCCTCCTAGCCCAACCCCTCCCTTTAAAGCCCCACCCAGCCCCCCTCCCCTCCTAGCCCCAACCCTCCCCTCCTAGCCCCACCCCTCCTAGCCCAACCCCTCCCCTTAAAGCCCTGCCCTATCCCTCCTAGCCCACCCCCCCCTCCTAGCCCCACCCCCCCCCTTAAAGCCCTGCCCTATCCCTCCTAGCCCCACCCCTCCCCTCCTAGCCCCAGCCCAACCCCTCCCCTAAAGCCCTGCCCCATCCACTCCTAGCCAAACCACTCCCCTTAGAGCCCAACCCCTCCCCTTAAAGCCCTGCCCTATCCCTCCTAGCCCAACCCCTCCCCTCCTAGCCCAACCCCTCCCTTTAAAGCCCTACCCCACCCCTCCTAGCCCAACCCCTCCCTTTAAAGCCCCACCCCACCCCTCCCCTTAGAGATCTGCCCTATCCCTCCTAGCCCCGCCTCTCCCGCCTCTCCCGGCCCTCCCACCTCAGCAGAGGCTGTACTTACTGGATAAGGCCTTTTCGTACGTCTTGCCCATGGAGACAAAGTTGCGCAGGCAGGGGTTGAACTGCTCCATGATTGACTGAAACAGAACAAAGCCACCAAGAATCAGAAATTTGTTAGCAATTTTTACCCCCCCCCCAGCACAAGGCCTGGATTCTTCATCCCTCACCTTCTCCACGGTGCAGTAAAGCCAAGCTGGCTGCTGGTGTGCATGGGGCCTAATTAGAGCAGGTCTTTATCTGAGTCCCCCCCCCCCCCCCCCCTCGCAGCAGGAGCCCCCCCCGAGACTGAGCGTCCCGCAGAGACCCGTCTAGTCTGGCCTCCCAGAGAACAGGCCTGCTCTGATTGGCTGGCAGGGAGGGTCACCTTCCTTCCCTCCCCTGCTGTCTACAGGGCTCTGGAAATGGGGACAGAGAGACCTGCTCCATCTTTACCCAGACAGAACCATATGAAGGGAACTGAGAGAGAGATGAGATGAGAGACTAACTGATAATACTTATCTTGTTGCGGTTAAAGACACAATTAGCAACACAAAACCACAAGTGTTATAGAAGGGTCATTCTGAAAGCTATAGCCACAGCCAATCTTATGTATTCGTGTGATAACAGGGTCATAGGTAGGGTTAACGGATAAAATCACAACCCAGACTGCACACACGCAAACACACGCAAACACACACACACACACACACACACACACTCACACACACTTACAAGCACTTACATGCTCACATGCTCACTTAAGCATGCAAGTACACACACGCACACACACTCACACAAACACAAACATTACTTTGCTTGTCTGCAGGAGTAAACAGGTGCATAGTTGCAGCACAGCTACAACAACAGCTACAACTATAGCAAGCTACAGAAACTACTACAACACAGCTACAACTACAGCAAGCTACAGAAACTACTACAACACAGCTACAATTACACCTACAGCTACAACTACAGCAAGCTACAGAAACAACTACAACACAGCTACAACTACAGCAAGCTACAGAAACTACTACAACACAGCTACAATTACACCTACAGCTACAACTACAGCAAGCTACAGAAACTACTACAACACAGCTACAATTACACCTACAGCTACAACTACAACACAGCTATAGCGGAACACTGCACATTTCCTGCCTGCTGATCCTAAAGGCTGAAGAGGCTGAATCAATTTAACATGATCATTTCACATCGTAATATCAGAACATTCCAGCATTCAGTTTTTATTGGCATCTAGTTTTTGCAGTGGCAGCCCTGTGCTTCTATTTTGTAAGAAATAAATCATGTAATTTAGAAGCACAGAAGTATCCAGGTGTATGGAAGGTATATGAAAGTTTATGCTGAGGCCATATGTCTGGGAGAAATTGAATTTCATCAGTTTACATCTAACATCTAACTTGGGATTTATTCACTTTTTAAAAAAAAGCCATGCCCACCTGCAAATTCATTGGCTTACTGCACACACAATTTTAATCATAGCAGCTTTTTTATAGTGGGTTTAAAGACATCCGACAGTACAAGCAACAATCCAAGTTTCTCACATACAAGTTTCATACAAAGTTTCATACAAATTGGCCAAATTGGAGGAGATTTCAGGAGGTTTTTCCATTTATTCGAAATTGTGGTGAAGCCTTAATGATAGGAAAATGGGTCCTTAAGACAAATATATTTTGTGTACAGAGGAGAACTGTGTGACATTAAATATATTCTGTGTACAGAGGAGAACTGTGTGACATTAAATATATTCTGTGTACAGAGGAGAACTGTGTGACATTAAATATATTCTGTGTACAGAGGAGAACTGTGTGACAGTAAATATATTCTGTGTACAGAGGAGAACTGTGTGACATTAGGGGCCTTATTGCCGTTAGGAGTAACCTCCTATCAATGCACCACGTTTCCTAAAAACCAGCCAAACGGTTTAGTCAGAAATTAAAACATTTACCGAAGAACAATAATAAAACCAAGAAACACAATAGGGTGTCTCGCACCTTTGGTGTTTAGCCCCCTAATATTAATAATAATTCTAAAGAAGAATAGTAGTTTGCACCCTGGGCAATTAAACACATATTTGTGATTGCAAAGAAAACAATTCTCCATCACACAGTAAAACTGGGAAGCTACAAGCTACCATTTGGAAAGCACTATGACCCATTTATAATTTAGATAATTATGAGAGCACTCTGTCTCTCCCTTAATATGCACACATCAGAGCTGACCCCCTTTGCTCACTGCAAAAATGATAAAAACAAACCACACATACAATCACCTCAGCAAGCTCAGCTAGCGCACCCAGCCAATCACCTCCCTAATCGCCAAACTATACAGCCAATAAAATCAGCAAAGTCTGCCGCCAGTTACAGACCACGTCCACAGGAGAACAGGGAGCGGGGACTTGTTGCTAATTTTTACAGGCCCAGTGCGGTAGCAATATCTCTGTCCTAATTGTCCATGCTAATTAAAATATATACAGCCAGAGGGGCTTTCAGACCCCAGACATGTTTTTTTCCCCATTTCATCCTTGACTGCTTAACCTTACGTAACGAGGACACAATAAAGGGGGGGGGGGGGGGGGGGGGGGGGGGGGGGGGGGTGTCACACCGCAAAACACTCCAAACACACAAGATTGCACAACCCAGCGAGAGAGCGGGGGGGTTACTGTGTGTCTTTAACACTGCAACATTAACACACACACACACACACACACACACACACACACACACACACACACGCACGTACGTACACACACCCACGCACAGCTTCTGTACTCAGATTCCCAGTGCTGTGGATAGACGCAGGCAGGCTGAAGCAGCTGATTGGCTGAGAGCAGCGTGAGCACTGCGGTGTGGATATGATGGATTCTCCATGCGGCACAGCCCCCGCTTTGCAGAGGCAGAACGCTGCTCTCAGAACTGCCATTATGTGCTCAGCGTAGAAACCGCTTCCGCGCCCATATATGGGCATGTCGGAATTCCCCCTGAAACACGGCAGGTCGCTCCATTCAGGCGTGATTGAGGGGAGTTCCCGCATCGCAGAGAAACGCTCTTCTGTCTGACATCACTCAGACTTCCGCCCTGCCCCCCATCACGGCATCCGCTAAAACACAGCGTCATCAGGGTCTGCTCCATCTTTCCCAGCATAAACCAGTGTGTGTGGGTATATATATATATATATATATGCACACAGACATTCACACATATATTACATTTATGTGTATAAACATGTATGTATATATATTTTTTCAAGACTAGGCTTGATACAGTGTTAGATACTATCTACTCTGTAGGTAATCAGAGTCAGGAAAATGGTGAGCATTGTTGGGCTGAATGGCCTCTTCTCGTCATTATGTTATGTAATGTTATGTTATATATACACACACACACACACACACACACACACACACACATATATATATACAGTGGGCTCCAGAATTATTGGCACCCTTAATAAAAATGAAAAAAAAGGCTGCATATAATAAACGACACAGATAGTAATCTATATGTTATGTTCAAACATATGGGAAAACTATATACTTTTATTTCAATACATTTACTCTAATGCTTCAACGTTTTTTTATTAAGTAATCTATTACTTATATTTATGAAAACCATAGGTGCCATAATTATTGGCACCCCTAACATTTATTGTAAGTAAAATCAAACAAAATGAAATTGGCAATACAATTTTACTTAATTTAGTTCATCTCAGTCTAAAGGAACTATATTGTGACATTCCATCACTTCCAGTTTCACTAGAGAATAAAAATGAGGTAACAAGCATACAAAATCCCTTTGTCATCCATCAGCATGGAAAAAGCCAAATAACTGTCAATTCATAAGAAGGCCATTAATAACCCAAGGATCACTGTTTAAGAATTGCAGAGGTTGGTTTGTTTCTTGCGGTCAACAAGTCTAAAAAAATCATAAAATGGCACCTCCATACCAAATAACTTTTTGGAAGGGTGGCACGAAGATGGCCATTACAGAGCACAATAAACAAAACCAAGAATCTGGAGCTTGCCAAGCCTCATTGGAATTATGACTGGAAGAGAGTGCTATTGTCAGATAAAACCAAAATTGAATGTTTTGGCCATACACACCATCGACATGTTTGGTGGCAAAAGAGGAATGCATACAGGAGAATCACTTCGGGGCACTATTTTAGATCAATGGCAATGAATTCAACAAAGTACCAGGAAATTCTGGCAGAAAATTTGGTTGTCTCTGCTAAGAAGCTAGGACTTGGTCATAGGTAGATTGTCCAGCAGGACAATGACTCCAAGCATACATCAAAATCTAAACAGAAATGCTTAAAGTAATAATCTCGAAGATTTTCATTAAAATAAATGTCGTTTAAGTCACTATCTATCGCTGCATTGGGTAACACAATGGTGATTGAGCCTATTTTTATATGAATTTATACTATTATTATTATCATAATTCATGATTAAAAAACTTGGTGTCTGTGGCGACATTCCCGGGAAAAAATCACAAGCGGCGCACAGTTAGTGACGCGTTTTTCATCACCCATCAGTGGTTGGTCCGCCAGAGAGGGTAGGCGGAACTAACGCAACAGGCTCGCTCTTCAACTCACTTGTGTGTGAGAGGCGTACAGTTTTTTCCGGTGTTTGCGTGCGTTACAATAACAGAGAAATGGGGGGTTGGGGGAGTTATGGAACCCTAAAAAGTTTTTGTGTAACATGAGAGATCATATTATTTGTTGATGTAGATTTCATATTTCATTTAATGACAATGTAACTTTACTAAATTACAGCTAACGCTAGCTACCGGACCATGTCAAGAAAGACAACATTAGTTTAGACAACGTTGCGCACAGTATCCATCTCTCATATCAGGTAACGTTGCGTTAGCTAGCTAGCTAATGTAATTAACACAACCTAATGTTGGCTAACAATTAGAAAAAAAACGCTAGCTAACGCTACCGACCGGTACCGACCTCGCAAACTGTCTCTCGAATGCAATGCTACCTTGTTGCAACGTTGCAGTGTAGCTAACTTAAGGCCAGTTCAGATCAATGATTCGCAACGAGACTGGGTGCAACTTGCAAAATTCCAAGACGTCTGATTGTAAACGTTCTAAAACTGCACTTGGTGATTTGACAAGGACGGTCTTTTAAAACCTCAGGGCAGGCAATGCTACTAGCCAGTTCACACCGCTGCAATTTTCTCTGCAACATTCTAAAACCGTTTTGCCTCGTTGCGAATCATTGATCTGAACTGGCCTTAACATTACTGTTATTTACATTGCCATCGAGTTCATCAATATATTATAATGATCGGAATAAAGCCGGGGTAGGTGGAGCAGAGCCGGGTCTGATTTCTGAAGACGTCATGCAGGAGAGAACTAAATAAAATAATACGGCAGTATGGATTAGCATTGTTATTATTTTATTACGCTTCCTCATATGTTCCTTCAGCTTTTATGCCCTTTTTGATGAAATCTCCTTTGTTTTTGTTTTATTCTTCTTGTTCTGATTGCTAATTTAACACCCAGCTCAGCTTTATTCTCAAACAGTTTAGCTAGCAAAACCAGAAACACCAGGGGTAACATTTTGCAAGGCAGTTGTTTCAAAAATACCACACAACAATCATTCACGAAAAAGACTGCTTATTGTGCACGAGATACATAATTGCACGAGCCACAGCGAATCCCGCAAATTCTTCTCTGCAGTGTAAAGATGTTCATACCGGGCAAAAGGTGGCTAAAGAACGTTTGCAGAAATTGATCATCACTAATTCTACCCCAGGTTTGCTACGGCATTTTAACCCGGCCATCTTGAGTTAGCCTAACGTTAGACAACGAATGAGTATGTACATAACGTTACTTTTATAACAACCGTTTTTTTTTCAGTAAATAGTAAGTGTTATAGTTGGTGTGCCAACTGACTGACATCACACAGGCGACACTGGTTGGATCTGGTTGGATCTATGGGAAGTGAGGTCCAAAAATGCACCTGCATTTACCGCTTCTCGCCATTGGCACCGCCATAGAGAACGAAACTGAAATCTTCGAGATTGTCACTTTAAGTGAAATCAACATCCATGTTTTCCAATGGCCATCTCAGTCTCCAGACTTAAATTCCATCAAAAACCTGTGGTCTGAACTGAAGAGGGGCGGGGGTCCATAAGCACAAATCCAAAGATCAATGATTCAGAAAAGTTCTACATGGAGCAATGGTAAAAAAATCCCTCCAAATGTGTTCTCTAACCTTATCACAAATTATAGGAAAAGACTCATGGCTGTCATCTTTGCCAGGGGTGTTTTCACAAAGTATTAAACCAGGGGTGCCAATAATTGTGGAACCTGTTTTTTGGGGAAATATTTTTTTATTTAAAAAATTTAAGACTTTGGTTGATTCCAATGAATCATTAATTAAGCACACTAGTTTACACGTTGGAAAATAAAGCTCATGTCAATAACTATTATTTTCTAGTTTAGCATTTTTTGTGCATATTTATCAAGGGTGCCAATAATTCTGGAGCCCACTGTATATACACATACATTTGCACATATACATACACTATGGCCCAAAGCATGTGGACAGCCCTTCTAATTAGAGGGTTTGGCTACTTCAGCCACACCCATTGCTAACTGGAGCATAAAATCAAGCATACATTCAGGCAAGTTCCATAGACAAACACTGGCAGTAGAATGGCTCATACTGAAGAGCTCAGTGACTTTCAATGCGGAACTGTCAGGGGATGCCACCCTTCCAACAAGTCAGTTCAGCAAATTTCTGCCCTGCTAGAGCTTCCCCAGTCAACTGTAAGTGCTGTTATTGTGAGGTGTATGTATAGTGTATATATATATGTATTCATGTATGGGAGCAACAACAGCTCAGCTGCAAAGCGATAGGCCTCTGTCCTTGGTTGCAACACTCACTACAGTGGTCCACACTGTCTCTGAAAACAATGTCAGAATAAGAACTGTTCGTCAAGAACTTCATGAAATGGGTATCCATGGCCGAGCAGCTGTACACAAGGCTAAGATCACCATGCACAATGGCTGGATGGAGTGGTGTGAAGCACACCACCATTGGACTCTGGGGCAGTGGAAATGTGTTCTCTGGAGTGATGAATCATGCTTCACTATCTGGCAGTCTGACGGATGAATCTGGGTTTAGTGAACACCAGGAGAACGCTACCTGCCTGAATGCATAGCGCCTCCTGTACAGTTTGGTGGAGGAGGAATAATGGTCTGGGGCTGTTTTCCATGGTTTGGGCCCCGTATTTAGTTCCAGAGAAGGGAAATCTTAATGCCACAGCATACAATGACATTCTCAAAAATAGTTTGCTTCCAACTTAGTGGCAACAGTTAGTGGAAGGCCCTTTCCTGTTTCAGCGTGACAATGACAATGCCCATGTGCACAAAGCAAGGTCCATAAAGAAATGATTTGCCAAGTTTGGTGGGGAAGAACTTGACTGGCCTGCATAGAGCCCTGGCCTCAATCCCATCAAACACCTTTGGGATGAACATATGGGTGTGTCCTGTCCTTTGCTCCATGGTCATGGACTGCTCCAGCTGTGTTCCTCCCCTGCCCATGCCTTGATGCTGTCTGGAGCTCCAGATCCATCATCCGGCTCCTCTAAACTGCACTACTCTAACTATACCATTTGGTCTTCTACTATTCCTGTTAGCCTTCACCTCAGCTGTAACCTGTTCAACCCATTTTATTTGGTGTCTGCTACTTTACACCAGGCTGGCCAGTGGAGGATGGGCTTCCCCTCGATAGCTGGCTTCCTCGCGAGATTTCTTCCCATTGCGGAGTTTTTTCTTGCCACTGTTTTGAGGGTTTTCTCCCCACAGGGAGTTTTTTTACCTTATGTACTTGCTATTTGGGGGTTCAGGTTTGGTGCTATTTGGGGTTTAGATCTGCTATTTGGGGGTTCAGGCCTGGTGTTTGCTCTGTTTTCTCTTTTTGCTCTGTCTCTTGCCTTGCTACTCTGTAAAGTGTTTTTGTGACAGTTCTCTGTAAAATACAATCTATACAAATAAAATCGAATTGAATTTTACACACACACACACACACACACACACACACAGGCACACGCGCACACACACACGCATGCACACACAAGCACACAGTTGTGCCACGCCCTGTTCATCTGTCACATTCTGAAGCAACAACAGAGAACACAGCTACCAAACCAGCCACATTCCCATTTCACATACTTTACATATGAGCTCCAGAGCTGCCTCTCACACACACACACACACACACACACACACACGCACGCACACACACACACACACACACGCACACACACACACACACACACACACACACACATACACACACACACACACATCATACACACACCCACACTCACACACATACACACACACGCATGCACACACACACACACACCCACACTCGCACACACATACGCACACACACGCGCACACACACATGCAGGCAGGCACGCATGCATGCACGCACACACACACACACACACGGACACACACTGAAACTCTGACATCATCATTAAAACCTGAGCTCACCAAGCCCCTGTTTCTCTCTCTCTCTAATTCACCACCAGTCCTCTGTCCCTCTGTCTATAGCTCACTCCCTCTTTCTTCTCCCTCTCTTCCTCCCCCCCCCCCCCCCCCCCCCCCCAGAATAGAGGGCAGATGTGCACATTTTAAAATGCATTAAATGTACGTAAAGTTTAACATGTCCCTAAGGTATCTCTAATTTTTCATAAGTCCCCAGGACATCTTTAATGTTTCATGTGTCTCCAAAACATCTGTAGGTGCAGAGAGAGAGAGAGAGAGAGAGAGAGGGAGAAACTGTCCTCACACCCCCACTGGTAGCTCCAGTCTGTGTACATACCAGCTAGGCTGTCGTCGTCCCAACCCCCCCCCCCCCCCCCCCCCCCCCCCCCCCCCCCCCCCCACCCCCCACAGGCCAGGCCAGGGGCTCTCGACAAATCTCTGTCAGTTTCACTGCTGATCTGATTTATTCGTTCATTAAGCCAAGTACTCACTATCCGTCCCAATATTCTTTTAAAGCAACGCGTAGAACTCGCATTTTGTGTGTGTGGTTCCACTGTCCTGAGGCGGAATCGCACGGACACCTCGATCCCACCACAGAAGCCCCAAACAGGCTGCAATAACGCACCAGCTGGCGCGTCTGGATTTTGTTTTTTTGGGCAGCCGGGTATTTTGGGATCTTCATGCGAGAGAACAGAACAGAAGAGTGCGGTGTACCAACCGGACGGACCCCCGCATTAATCAGCTCTCTAGCAACACGTGAGAGGTGGGATGATCGGGCTGCTACTCCAAATTGAGTCACGCTCATCTGTTCCAATGGTGCACCCTCCATCCCTCCTCCTCCTTCCTTCTCGTCCCCCAATTCTAGTTTGCACATCCAGCAGCTGCTAGCTCGTGAGGGATCAAGGATTATATCACACGTTCGAATAGTCGCGCCGTCTAAACGCAGAAGAGTAAACCCCATTACTGCGCCAATCCTGATACATCAAACCAGCACTAACGCCCGTCCACCATGCAGAAATCCACACCTGATTGTATAACTTACCTGCTATGATAAAACAGCGACTGGCACTATGGCTTTGCGCCCGGCGGCTTTAAATTAAATCCCACTGTGGCGACTCTCGTCCAGCGAGTCTGCGAGTCCGAATCGCTAAACGCGCACAGGAGGGCATACACTTCAAGTCCAGATATCAGTTCAATCTGCTGCTCTCTTTCACCAAACTGCTTTCGCAAGGAGAATAATTCGCTACCCAAGAACACATCTAGACAACTGGCTTGGAGTCGCGCGAGTCTGGCCCCGTGCACCTACCAAACTCTTTAAAAATCCGTCGCGCTAGATTCCGCGTCTCTCACCAGCTTATTTAAATATAAATAACGGGCACTGGTCTGATTGCGGGCTACAGCGTTAAATGTGACATTTAGATAACCTTCGTCTTCTGTAAGCGCAGCGTGAACACGGTGGTCCAGTGGGCATAAGCTGTATGCCGCTGCGGACCAGCAGCGCAGTATTTTGTCATACACAGAATACACCTCAGAGTTAGACCGACTCCGTGCGCCTAAACTGATAAACATTCGGCTGCGGATTCCCCCAAACCGATCGTCTATATCGTGGGAAATGATCTTGAACGCTGTATCACAATTAAATGAAAGGTTACCTGTTGGACTAAGGAAGGACAGTTTGGCTTTCAATAAAATTATTATATAAACGAACTCAGTGAGCGATATTACTTTGACAGTATTCGTTATATTTAAATTATTATTCGGTGTTGAAACTGTCAAATGCAAAGAGTGTCGTTGGACACATTCAAGAAATACGAAATGTAGTCTTGTGAGCTGTTGTCCAGAAAACAATCAACAATACAATGGAAAGCATCATCTACATTAGAGGGGAAAAAACAAAACAAACTATGTCCAGGAGAAACTGAATTACAAATTACAAAATTTTTAATGACTTACTTTGTAGACATTCTCTGTAATACGGTGCACCTCGTCGGTACGAGACATCCTGGAATCTCCGATCAGAACCATAGAAGAGAATCTCCGTATGGGTGGAAAGTTATCCGAGTACACAGACGAACAGAAAAGAGCAATTCGCGTGTGCGGATGACTGACGGTGAAATCGAAGCTTTTATCCTCGCGCTCTGCACCCACACTAGCTCGCGCGCGCAGCCAGTGCAGGGGAATCAGGGAGCCCCGTCACATTGGCAGCGCGTGCAATTTAAACAGACTCCGCCTCTTGTCCGTTCGCCCGCCCACCGTTCTGCCTTCTTGCTGTAATACCTTGAAAAAGCTTCTCTGTCCGCCCCGCCATCGGGCTTCTCGCTGCCCCGCGAGCAGTTTCCACTGGGCTCATCCTCTTTCATTTACATCAGCAGACTACCATCTATTCATGGGACGGAGTGTGGCACAGTGGGTAAGGAACTGGGCTTGTAACCAAAAGGTCGCAGGTTCAATTCCCGGGTAGGTCACTGCCGTTGTACCCTTGAGCAAGGTACTTAACCTGCATTGCTTCAGTATATATCCAGCTGTATAAATGGATGAAATGTAAATGCTATGTAAAAGTTGTGTAAGTCGCTCTGGATAAGAGCGTCTGCTAAATGCCTGTAATGTAATGTATTCAGCCTCCATATGTGTTTCTGCTCATCCATGTAAAACCGTTACAGGCATTCCAGCTGTACATGAAACACGCAGCAATATGAGCACAAGATACCTGAACTACATACCTACACAAGTAACTGCTGACCGGAACACCACATCTACACTGGAGACAGCTCATCAAAACTACACATCCACACAGGAGACAGCTCATCAAAACTACACATCCACACCAGAGACAGCTCATCAAAACTACACATCCACACAGGAGACAGCTCATCAAAACTACATATCCACACCAGAGACAGCTCATCAAAACTACACATCCACACCAGAGACAGCACATCAAAACTAAACATCCACACCAGAGACAGCTCATCAAAACTACACATCCACACCAAAGACAGCTCATCAAAACTACACATCCACACCAGAGACAGCTCATCAAAACTGCACATCCACACAGGAGACAGCTCATCAAAACTACATATCCACACCAGAGACAGCTCATCAAAACTACACATCCACACCAGAGACAGCACATCAAAACTAAACATCCACACCAGAGACAGCTCATCAAAACTACACATCCACACCAAAGACAGCTCATCAAAACTACACATCCACACCGGAGACAGCTCATCAAAACTACACATCCACACCGGAGACAGCTCATCAAAACTACTCATCCCCACTGGAGACAGCTCATCAAAACTACACATCCACACCAGAGACAGCTCATCAAAACTACACATCCACACCGGAGACAGCTCATCAAAACTACACATCCACACCTGAGACAGCTCATCAAAACTACACATCTACACAGGTAAGCACACAACTTATTCACATTGTCTTAGGGAGATCAATTCAATTTAGAAAAATCTGTTTTAATCACTAAGTACACTTAATGAAAAAGATCTTGCAGATCTTTACCATGCATATTCTCTGAGCACAAGTGAAGAGGAGGCCTCCATGCTTCCACAAATAATATCAGTTGTGCACAATTTTGCAATGCAAATAAAAATGAGCATTACTAAATGGCTTAATTGATGAGAGTTGGCAATACTTGATCATAACGAATATTTTGTGAATTAATCATACAAACAAACACATACACACACTGTGACAAGTACATGAGACTTTCGCACACACACATATAATCGTACCTATAATACATACTTACATACTTTCCATTTCTTTTTTACAATTTGTTGCTGGCGTCAAGTGGTGTGAACCAGGTGGTCCTTGGGGTGGGGTTACACCCATGTGATATCTATAAAAGCTCAGGAAAATGCACATGGCGGGGTGGAAGACGGTGTGGGCTGAAGAGGAAAACGGCCGGTTCTTTTTGTTTCTGTTGATTTATCTTCATGCCCGTAACCACACCACATAGCCGCCAAAGGACCTGAGGCTACCCTCGGTAGCAAACCCTAGCCAGCGTGAGCTGTCCGCCTGAAGGGCGAAGTCAGTCCAGCCAGGCGAGGTCGCAGGTCAGCCCCACTCTCAGGACAGGGTTCCACGCCAGCACCAATTATTTAGTTTCTTTCTAGCGAAAAACTGCTGCACACATCATTTTATGTTACAGACGTTTCTCACATATGAATTTTATAATACATAACGGGCCAGTGGGAAACTGTTTGTAACAACACACACACACACACACACACACACACACACACACTCACAGAACAGAGAACAGTGCATTGCACTTTTGCAGTCAAACTGTGAGCATCTGTACCGTTACAGATTCAACAAGGATGGTGGGTTGCAGAAAACAACACATTTACACACTGAATAGACAAATGGTGTCAGAGGACAAGACTTATATAGGTGACAGAGTGACTAAGGACTGGTGAAGCCCTCTATGTGCTGCTGGCAATTTATGACTCTTATGAAGGTAATTAATAGCCAGTCAATGAAAGTTTAGGGTAGGGTAGGGTGGACTCTTAGAGTAGGATGGTGGACTCTTAGGGTAGGGTAGGGTGGACTATTAGGGTAGGGTAGGGTGGACTCTTAGGGTAGGGTAGGGTAGGGTGGACTATTAGGGTAGGGTAGGGTGGACTCTTAGGGTAGGGTAGGGTCAGATAGACTCTTTGGGTAGGGTAGGGTGGACTATTAGAGTAGGATGGACTCTTAGGGTAGGGCAGGGTGGACTCTTAGGGTAGGGTAGGGCAGGGTGGACTCTTAGGGTAGGGTAGGGTAGGGTGGACTCTTAGGGTAGGGTAGGGTAGGGTGGACTCTTAGGGTAGGGTAGGGTGGACTCTTAGGGTAGGGTAGGGTAGGGTGGACTATTAGGTTAGGGTAGGGTAGGGTAGGGTGAACCCTTACGGTAGGGTAGGGTAGGGGACCCCTGGTAGGGTACCTGTAGGGTAGGTGGACCTTTAGGGTAGGGTGGATCCATAAGGTAGGGTAGGGTAGGGTGAACACTTAGGGTAGAGTAGCGTGGACCTTTAGGTTAGAGTAGGGTAAACCTTTAGGGTAGGGTAGGGTGGACCTTTAAGGCAGGGTGGACTCTTAGTGTAGGGTAGGGTAGGGTGAGCTCTTAGGATAAGGTAGGATGGACCCTTAGAGTAGGATGGACTCTTAGGGTAAGGTAGGATGGACCCTTAGAGTAGGATGGACTCTTAGGGTAGGGCAGGGTGGACTCTTAGGGTAGGGTAGGGTAGGGTGGACTCTTAGGGTAGGGTAGGGTAGGGTGGACTCTTAGGGTAGGGTAGGGTGAACCCTTATGGTAGGGTAGTATGGACCTGTAGGGTAGGGTGGACCTTTAGGGTAGGGTGGATCCATAAGGTAGGGTAGGGTAGGGTGAACACTTAGGGTAGAGTAGCGTGGACCTTTAGGTTAGAGTAGGGTAAACCTTTAGGGTAGGGTAGGGTGGACCTTTAAGGCAGGGTGGACTCTTAGTGTAGGGTAGGGTAGGGTGAGCTCTTAGGGTAAGGTAGGATGGACCCTTAGAGTAGGATGGACTCTTAGGGTAGGGTAGGGTGGACTTTTAGGGTCGGGTAGGGTGGACCCTTAGGGTAGGGCAGACTTTTAGAGTAGGGTAGGGTGGACTCTTAGGGTAGGGTAAGGTGGATATTTAGGGTACTGTAGGGTAGTGTCCATGTGGTTTTGATGGGCTGCTGGGAGGCTCAGGGTTTTGGGGTACTGTTCTAGAACACAGATGTACCCCACAGTCTGGTATGGAATCCACGCTGTGGAATCCACAGGGGGCGCTCATGTCACAAGGCGTGGGAGGGTTCCAGTCAGATGGGGTTTGAGTGTTTAATTATGCTTGTACCTGTTGAGCTGCAGTATCTGCCTCCAACTCATGGGGGGGGGGGGGGGGGGGGGGGGCTATGTAAAGAGGATTGTAATTTCCACATGATGAAACCCAAAGGTATAAAAAAATATCTTTTAATAAAAACCAAGAATCTGCACTTTAACCACATGTTAATTGGTTGATTACAAATCTAAAATTGTGGACTACAGACCAAATCAAGAAAAAGTATGTCTTTGTCCCAAACATTATGGAGCTCAGTATATGTTTAGATACAACAGCAACAGACTCCAAATGCAAATGCTACACCTAAAAAAACTCTAAACTCTTTGTTAGCTTTCTTGTGCACGAACTAATAATGAAACGGCACACAATTGGCCAAGAAATAGCTGAGCAGTCATCTCTCCAATGAAAATGGGGGGCACCACGTGTAAAAAAGGCTGTAATTCCCACATGGATCACCAAATATGGATGTAGAGCTAACAGTGCACCTCACATTCATCGTTTCATTTCAAATCCAATATGCTGGAGTACAGAGCCAAAACACTAAGTCTGTGTCACTGTCCAAATACTTACAGATCAACATATACAGTATATTATATATATATATATATATATATATATATATATATATATATGTGTGTGTATTTGAATGAATACATACTATATTTGAATGTATACATACTATATCTACACACACAGAGTACATACACACATACATATGCATGAGAGAAGCAGAGAGGTGAGAATGAGAATATGGTGTTCACGTTGAGAAGGTGGAGGTGGGCGGTGTTCATGTTGAGAAGGTGGAGGTGGGTGGGAGGCTTGCAGAACGCAGAAACTCTGTGCTCTTGCGCGGTGTGTAGGAGGGGAATCCTCCACCTCCTTCTCCGATGGTCACGATGTCTGCAGCCCCCTCCCTGTTTCTCTCGCTCTTTCTCTCTCTGACAAGGCAAGGAATTTCAGCCAGCACACACACAACATGCCAGGCTCTCTGCAATGTGATATAAAGCTCATTCATGTGGCTCTGTCAGAAAGGCCCCTCGTCTGTGCTGGTGTGCTGTCTCACATGCTCTTATTACACATATTATATGAACTGGTATCTTACTGGGGCCAAATGCTTCATTGAGATTTAAAACTGTGAGCCTCTGCTGTGACCTCGCATAGCACTGCAGAGTGTACAAATACAGGCACCAAGACTAAACAGGACAGTCACAAAGGAGTACATCCAGTATCAGAGACAACAACAACGGAATGCACTCAGTATCAAAGACAACCACAACGAAGCACACTCAGTATCAGAGACAACAACAATGGAATACACTCAGTATCAGAGACAACAACAACGGAATGCACTCAGTATCAGAGACAACAAGAACGGAATACACTCAGTATCAAAGACAACCACAACGAAGCACACTCAGTATCAGAGACAACAACAATGGAATACACTCAGTATCAGAGACAACAACAACGGAATGCACTCAGTATCAGAGACAACAAGAACGGAATACACTCAGTATCAAAGACAACCACAACGAAGCACACTCAGTATCAGAGACAACAACAATGGAATACACTCAGTATCAGAGACAACAACAACGGAATGCACTCAGTATCAGAGACAACAAGAACGGAATACACTCAGTATCAGAGACAACAACAACGGAATACACTCAGTATCAGAGACAACCACAACGGAATACACCCAGTATCAGAGACAACCACAATGGAATACACTCAGTATTAGAGACAACAACAACGGAATACACTCATTATCAGAGACAACCACAACGAAGCATACTCAGTATCAGAGACAGCAACAACTGAGTACACTCTGTGTCAGAGACAACCACAACGGAGTACATAATACAAAACCTATACGGGGACATCACTCCATAAAAGCTCGTTTATGCGGTGACCGGTAATCTGATGCAGTGACTAGTCTAGCAGGAAAACAATCTCATGTATCAGTATAAACTGGCATTTTAATCAAACTTAAAGAAGGAATTACAGAAGAGACTTGAACTTTTGAATTGCAGTAAAACGCAAAAAGGTGTTAAAAATTTTAAAACATTTTTTCTTCTTCTGGGAACTATTCCACTATCATCAAATGTGGGGAGCTAACACTGTGCTGGGCACTGTAAATGCTACACGCGCTGATCCGGACAGAACATCAACGCAACGGCGACGTCACCGCCTGCTGCCCACCGCGTCGCGTTGCAACGGGAGCGACTTGCTTCTTCGTGGAGCGCGGGGGGAGGTTTTAAGGTTATTTTGGTCCCTAGAACAGTTGTGGCTGAGTTTCCACCGAATAATTATATATTTTTTAATGAAATAATTATCCACGACGGTCTTTCTATGAAGCCTGTCCTGTAGCACACTGTGTAGTCACTAAGCACCGCAATGAAACATTGCGATAAGCAAACTGCTGGTATTTGCTTCTGCTTGTCCAAATGAGAACGTGTAGTCTTTGCGAACAGACAATTTTTAACTGTATCGATATCGTTAAGGATTGCCGTGTTGGGTACAGCATTTCCAGGTCAGTAATATTCAGGTCAGTGACGGAATTACGTTACTTAAACATGGCCGTCATGCAATATGCGACCAAATAAGGTAAAATGGGGGAAGGGAGAATGTCTTTGCCCGCGTAATCAATGACTATAATACGATCTGAAAGGTATACAATGCTTGTAAAGACAAGCATGATAAATAATTCTCCTTGTCGTTTCGTAAAAGGACACCACGTAGTTTAACGAATTTGTCGATGATAAACGCACAATTTTTAAAGTAATAATGTGCAATTCAGCGGCAGAGGAAATGTTAAACTTTAAGAACTAGTTTATATATGTTTATATATTTTTATTATAATCTTTTCCGGTTGTCTCAGAGCGAAGTGAGTTTTTAGGGCACTATGGCTCGAATCTCGCCTCTCGTGCCGGGAGTCGCAGAGGACGCGGCTCGTGGGTGGAGCGCGCCGCATTCCCATGGCCAGCGCGAGTGCGGAGGTGCGCTCTGAAGAACAACGGGCACACCAAGGAGGAGTGGAGTGGGGTGCGGGAAACGGTGGGCGGTCTCTTTCTTTAACACCCCGGGTTATCATTAGAATTACTCAACATAGCTCACTTTTATAAAGAGCTCTCGGGAAACAGCGTTCCCCTGCCTACGCAGTTTTCGTTTTACAAGGTTAAACCGTCAGTTATTCATAAACCTCAGTCGTGTCCTCTCCGCCTCTCGCCCGGGAAATTTTAACGGATTCCAACATTAGCTACATCACGTCTACAACAATCCACAATGCACAAATATCAGCAGCAGAAACAAACGACATTTTTTGGATGCCGTCGTTTTTGTTCACTGTCGGTGAACCCAGACAAATAACTGGTTCTAATTAGGTGCTGATGCGGGCGGTGCTGAGGCAGCTGCTATGAGCGCTGGCTTTTTTGGGCACGTTACAGTTACAATGCAGAAGAGGTTCCAGCGCGCGCAGGGTGGCTGGCTGAAACATTCCTCGCGAATCCACTGGTTTTGTATGATCCGGTGTGAGCTCCATTGGGTCCTAGGCCGTGGACACTGCAAATGGTGTACGCATAAATAACCATCTGAAACGCACGCAGTCAGCCATGCCTCCCTGCATTCCGCATAAGCGTAGTACCACGACACTGTTTCCCTGTAATTGCCTTGCACAGCAAGACACGTAGTGCCCCCTTGTGCTCAAACATACCGTTTACACCAGAAAAAAAACAGCGACAGTCAACGCTACTGTCTTACTAATTTCATGCATTGGCTTTATTTAATTCACTGAATAAATGAAACATAAAAAGTCAGCAAGGCAGGGAACATCATATTGCTATCAACAGTTCTGAGTAGTAGTCCGACAATTAAAAATATTTGCTTCATATGACAGCATAACCATGGCTGTGTGCTACAGGGCTTTCAGGAAGCACCAACCTGCTTTAATACACCCGTGTACCTTTTCACATTTTGTCCTGGGGCACCTTAACATTTTAGTGCAATTAAATATTTCCCCCAACACAACTAATTATCATACAAACCATATTTTTTATTCAACGTTCTTTCTTCAAAAATGAAATGCCTGTATAAGGGGCGACATACCTCAGGAGGTAAGACCGATTGTCGGGCAGTCGGAGGGTTGCCGGTTCAAACCCCGCCCTGGGCGTGTCGAAGTGTCCTTGAGCAAGACACCTAATCCCTAACTGCTTTGAGAGGCATCAATTGTAAAGCGCTTTGGATAAAAGCGCTATATAAATGCAGTCCCCATTTACCATAAGAAAACTGCACCAATATCCAGCTGCATTACTGTAGGTTAAACTGCACTAATATCCAGCTGCATTACTGTAGGTTAAACTGCACTAATACCCATCTGCATTACTGTAGGTTAAACTGCACTAATACCCAGCTGCATTACTGTAGGTTAAACCGCACTAATATCCAGCTGCATTACTGTAGGTTAAACTGCACTAATACCCAGCTGCATTACTGTAGGTTAAACTGCACTAATATCCAGCTGCATTACTGTAGGTTAAACTGCACTAATATCCAGCTGCATTACTGTAGGTTAAACTGCACTAATACCCAGCTGCATTTCTGTAGGTTAAACTGCACTAATACCCAGCTGCATTACTGTATGTTAAACTGCACTAATATCCAGCTGCATTACTGTACTTAGTGTGAAAACAGAAATTGCTGAGTCACTCTTGATAAATGTGTCTGTGTCTCTTAAGCAAATACACCACGTTTTCAAAAGTATGTGGATGCCAGATCATCACACCCATATGTACTTGCTGAACATCTCATTCCAAAACCAAGGCCATTAATATGTAGTTGGTCCAGCAGCTGTAACAGCCTCCACTCTTCTGGGAAGGCCTTCCACTGGATTTTGGAACATGGCTGCGGGGATTCGCATCCATTCAGCCACAGGAGCATTAGGGACGTCGGACACTGATTTTGGATGTAAGGCCTGGCTCACAGTTAGCACTCCAATTCATCCCAAAGGTGTTTGATGGGGTAGAGGCCAGGGCTCTGTGCAGGCCAGTCAAGTTCTTCCACACAAAACTCGGAAAATCAATTCTTTATGGACTTCGATTTGTGCACAGGGGCATTGTCGTGCTAAAACAGACGAGCCTTCCCCAAACTGTTGCCACAAAGTTGGAAGCACACAATTCTCTAGAATGTCATTGTATGCTGTAGCATTAAGATTTCCTTTCACTGGAACCTAGGGGCCTAGCCCAAACCATGAAGAATAGCCCCATACCATTATTCCTCTCCACCAAACTTTACAGTTGGCACTATTTGGGCCAGTACAGTTCGCACTGTACATTCTGAAAAACCCAGATTCATCCATCAGACTGCCAGATAGTGGTGTGTGATTCATCACTCCAAAGAGCACATTTCCACTGCTCCAGAGTCCAATAGCGGTGTGCTTTACACCACTCCAGCTGATGCTTGGCATTGTGCATGGTGATCTTAGGCTTGTATATGGCCTTGGAAACCCAGTTCATGAATCTCCTGGCAAACAGTTCTTATGCTGATGTTACTTCCAGAGGCAGTCTTGAACTTGGTAGTGAGTGCTGCAACCAAGGACAGATAATTTTCACGTACTACGCGCTTCAGCACTTGGCGGTCTTGTCCTGTGAGCTTGTGTGGCCTACCGCTTCGTGGCTGAGCTGTTGTTGCTCCTATACATTTCCACTTCACAATAAGAGCACTTGCATTTGACTGGGGCAAAAATCTAGCAGTGCAGAAATTTGATGAACTGACATGTTGGAAAGGTGGCATTGTATGACAGTGCCATGTTGAAAGTCACTGAGCTCTTCAGTATGACCCATCCTACTGCCAGTGTTTGTGTAAGGAGATTGCATGGCTGTATGCTTGATTTTATGCACCTGTTAGCAATGGGTGGGGCTGAAATAGCTGAAACCACTAGAGGGACTTCTGTATCTTCCACTAGAACTGAAATATAAAGGTGCAAGCCAAAACAAAATTGTGTCACTGTCCAAATACTAATGCACTACATGCACAATTTTGTATGCCAATTTCAAAGTAAAAAATTAATTGCATCCACCAAAGAGCAATTATTCTCAGTGTGCAGGTTTGGAGTAAGACTAAATGGGGTGGGGTTTGGAGTAAGATTAAATGGGGTGGGGTTTGGAGTAGGACTGAATGGGGTGGGGTTTGGAGTAAGATTAAATGGGGTGGGGTTTGAAGTAAGATTAAATGGGGGTGGGGTTTGGAGTAGGACTGAATGGGGTGGAGTTTGTAGCTGTCAGTAACTCAGCAGGGTTGCTCATTAATATTCATATTGAAGTCTTTATTAAAAGTATCAAGATTACTCGGTCAGACATCTGGAGTGAACACATCTTTAGAAGATTATTAGGGGTCCAAGCAGCGAAGCTGGTGGAACCCTATTGTATCTGTTCGGATTATTATTAGGGGTCCAAGCAGCGAAGCTGGTGGAACCCTATTGTATCTGTTAGGATTATTAGGGGTCCAAGCAGCGAAGCTGGTGGAACCCTATTGTATCTGTTAGGATTATTATTAGGGGTCCAAGCAGCGAAGCTGGTGGAACCCTATTGTATTTGTTAGGATTATTATTCTTATTTTTTTCCGCTAAAAGTGTCTGAGGCTCAGCAACCATAAGTCCTAGAGCAACCAAATTTGGCAGGTGGGTTCCTATGGCCCCCCACTACTCAGGCACTAAAGATCACCTATGTTGGCCAGATGGTGGCGCTATAACAAAGGGTAATGCCTAAAAGGCCATAACTCCCACACCATAAGTCAGATCAACACAAAACTTCATCAACCTATGCATGTGAACGTGCTCTACAACTTTGCTTTTGGGACCACCTATGTCCGCCATATTGTTTGCCCGCCCTTTGGACTTTTTTATTAGTTGGGGTGCGGAAGAGCTGTTGCTGCAAATTCTAAGTGTTACGACATCTAGTAAACTTCCTTACGGCAAGTGACATCCATGGCGATGCAAGTAATCCGACACCGTAGGGTCTAGTTTTCATCAGTGAGGGGAGGGTCTGAACGTCGGGGAAGGAATGGAAGACAGTGCCACCCAGAGTGCGTGCTACGATACGATACCAAACGTTTGTTAGTAAAAGCGTTTTGAGAGGATGAATAATTACTTTTTTTGGCATGGATCCATTTGAAGACAGTATCGGGTGAGTTCGTTAAGTCTTTAAATATGTCATTATGGTGAGAAATAGCTAAACCATTTTATTGGTAGGTTTTCAGTTTCTGTGCAAACGCGCGAAAACACGCTGGTATAATAAAACAATGATGGCAATACATGTATAGTACGCTTCGTTCCGTTGCTACCATAATATTAACTATCTTGCATCTACAGCTGCAGTTTCTCGTTGCAATTACTAATATTGAATATAAACAAAAGACTGTCATTATGCTGAGAAATAGCTAAACCATTTTATTGATAGTATTTGAGTTTTGCGTAAACGCGCCAAAACACGCTGGTAAAATAAAACACTGACGGTAATACATATGTAGTCCGCTTCGTTCCGTTGCTACCATAATATAAACTCTTGTATCTACAGCTGCAGTTTCTCGTTGCAATTACTAATATTGAATATAAACAAAAGACTGCGTTGTTGCTGTTCTTGTTTGTGTTAGTGTTTAATCAGTTTAACCTACAGGGTCCAAGTTGAACTATGCGGTTGTTCCCTGCACTCGGAACGGTAGGCTACTGCCCTCTAGGGTTTTCGACACGCTTGTTCCTGGTTATGGTTATACACTTTGTTGTACGTCACTCTGGATAAGAGCGTCTGCCAAATGCCTGTAATGTAATGTAATGTGATATTCCGTAGCAACAAGATAAACCAGACATTAGCCCTAAAATATGCCAATACAGTAGTGAAAGCGCTGCTCACTGAATAACGAAATAAACGAGACGTCTTTTAAAATTATACCATGTCATTCTACAGTCAATATCTGGGACTAAGTATTGAATAAATATACAATCTTACCATCGGTTTTACGCGTAGAGATGTCCCTTTTGCGAATGAGTGGTCATATATTGTCTTGGACAATCCGCTTGTGAAATATACGCGCATATGTGACGCCTGGGTCGGCTATCTTCAAAAATAGCTGCGCGTAATACCACACCTGTTGCTTACGGCGTTGTCGCCCTTTTTAGTGCAATTTGGCTTGATTGACAATTCATTTATTCAGTAGGTGAGAGTATGAGCTTTCTAACGATGTATAACATGTCTGATTTTGCTTTTGGAATAGCATTTTATAGGTCAGCGTAACCGAAAATTTTCTCATCTGCCAATGTCTAAATAAATAAAACGGTAGGCTGCTCTGCGCGTAGGTCGCGACTTGATATCTCATCTTTTGTTTCGTTTTTTCTCAATGTCGTCTTTATTATTTTAAATGTGTATTTATGCGTTATTGTTCTATCTGTCTCTGAGGCGCTCTGAAATGTGCATTCTCTGCTAAGCTGAGCAATGGATTGGAATATGTGTCTGACGTAGTGTTGCACCGTATACCGAAACTTCAGCACTTTTTCGGTCCTTAAAAAAGAAACTGTTCGGTATTAGAATATTCCGACGTTCGGTAGTTTTGAGTCAAATGCAAAAGCCAGGGAAATTTGTCTCCCGCATTACTGATTGAGAGGATGAAAAGTGTCATTTGTCAGAATCTTCGCTAGATGGCAGTAGCAACTAAGGTTGCCAAGTGAGGTGACGTGTGCTTGTGCCTTCACTTCGCTGATACAGTGCAGGCTTCGACTCAGTTGACTTCAGTAGCAATAGGTGTTCTAATTTGTCAATATCTAATTATAGGAAGATGCTGTATTGTTATTGAAATATGATCTATTTTAAAGTGAAAGTCCTGTTTAAAGATAATTTACTTTACAATTGTTTAATTTTTGAAGTATATTTAATATAGTTTTCTATGGTTTAGTGTTGTAACACTATAGTCCTATCCTTATTGATATGTTGAACAGGCTTCAACTTAAAGGTTGTTAATAAACCAGGTTTTTAATAAACTGTGAATTCGAAAATGAGGTCAACCCTTGTGGACATTACGTTTCTGATCTATTAAGGTAATTTCAGTATCGTTAGGTACCGAGTATTGAATCAGTATCGTTTCAGTATCAATTATCGTGATACTAAACCTGGTATCGGTATCAAAGTCAAAATTTTGGTATTGTGACAACACTAGTGTGACACCTTTTTTAGTTGCGGCATGGAAGCACTGCAGCTGTACATACACGCCGGGCTACATATGTGTTACGACATTCCATCTAAGTGTTACCACATCCCATCTAAGCGTTACGACATAGTAAAGGCCTTTACGGGAAGCGGCCAGGACACATCTATAGCAACGCAACTAAGTCATCCGGCAGCGTCTCTTAGCACAAAATTGGCCATAAGTCATTAATCTTTTATACAATCATCATGATATTCAGTAGATATGTTGGGTGAAGGCATATGATCACGAGGAAAAAGCCATTTTAAAATCGCTCCATAGGGGGCGCGATGGTGCCAGTGCTTGGACCCCTCCCAACTCCGCTTGCGGGGCAGTTCGTGGGGCAGTTCCGCGGGGCAGTCTGCGGGGCAGTTCGCAGGGTAGTTTTGTGAGGCAGTTTTTGGGGCAGTTCCACGGGGCAGTCTGTGGGGCAGTTTGCGGGGTAGTTTTGTGAGGCAGTTTGTGGGGCAGTTTGCAGGGCAGTCTGTGGGGCAGTTCGCGGGGCAGTCCGCGGGGTAGTTTCGCGGGGCAGTTTCGTAGAAGCAGGGCTGTTCTGTGTTCCTGCTCTGGCACACCAGCTGACTGCACAGGGGTCACAGAGAGGTCAAAGCAATGGACACTATGACACACTGCTTACAGAATTCTGTGAACACACGCACACACACACACACACACACACACACAGATATTGCCCTTAAAAAAAACTAAATACAATCTGTTAAAAATAGAAAGAGGATGGAAAGCCCCCCTCTCCCACCAAACCTTTCAGCAGAAGAGCAGGTCTCACCTCAGAGGTCTCAACTGCTGGGTAAAAACTACTGTGACTCCTGTGGGTCACATGGCCATTACATAAAAAACACATGCATGGGAAATATACCTTCACAACACACCCATCTGAAACGCACTGTCAGCGAGGTGAGGATTGATTTAAACATGTCTAATTTTCCGAATCCAGCAGTTTTAACCGTTAACACCCTCCTTTGATGTCCGGCACTCTGAATACTGCACACAGGCGCATCAGCCGTTAAAACACCTCACTTACCCAACATGTAAAATACATTTTAAGTGATTTAATTTAGTAATTGTTATTGAAAATTATAATTATCAGTGACTTGACGAATCTGTTGTTAGGTCAGTCTACAGCGCACTGGTGGAATCAACCAACCAAGTCAAAACAAGCTGTATATAAGGTTTCAAGGTTTAAATAATTGAATACAATATGAAGCAATAAATTAAATTAATGAATTGAAATAATACATTCTTTATTGAATGCAGGCACACTACTTATAAATTACACAACAGAAGACATAATACAAAACACTAAACAATTCATCTACCAAAGAGAGAGAGAGAGAGAGATGGATAAGGCAGACCTTGCCAAAGTATCGCCCACTTCCAGTATAAGCGCCACAGGACGAAAGGAAACCAGCTAAAAACACACAACCAAGGAACCACCACCAAAATAAAAAGAGGAAAACTCTTCTTCTTCCAGGCTCTGAAACCAAACGCAACACAACCTTTTTCCTGTGGCAATCTTAAATACCTTACCCAGCATGGCTTGGGGACGTTTGCCCTGATTGGGTGATGCCAAGTTAAGGTTTTGGGGATAAGGGTCAGACTAATTCATAAAAAGGACTGGCCTACCTAAAGATTGCATTCAAACTTAAGTAATGGGAAATGTTAGGCATGCAGGGTCTCCAACCCCCGATATAGTGTCCTGTGCCATATGGTTTGTCTCTTCCGAGGAGGTGAGACCCACAGATTGTCAGCCTAGATTAGGGAAGGTCAGATCAGTGGAATTTAAAATTGCCCCAATCACATTTGCTTTGATGCTTGTGATGGGGAGGCCAGGCCACATTCTTATTCACTGTTTCCCTCTCTAAGGCCAAAATCTAAACACTACATATCCTACAACACCTTTACAGCACACCCATCTGAAACAGACATTTACAGCACACCCATCTGAAACACACATTTACAGCACACCCATCTGAAACACACCATACAGCACACCCATCTGAAACACAACCATACAGCACACCCATCTGAAACACACATTTACAGCACACCCATCTGAAACACAACCATACAGCACACCCATCTGAAACAACATACAGCACACTCATCTGAAACAGACATTTACAGCACACCCATCTGAAACACACCTTTACAGCACACCCATCTGAAACACAACCATACAGCACACCCATCTGAAACAGACATTTACAGCACACCCATCTGAAACACAACATACAGCACACCCATCTGAAACACACCTTTACAGCACACCCATCTGAAACGCATATTTACAGCACACCCATCTGAAACACAACTGTACAGCACACCCATCTGAAACACAACTGTACAGCACACCCATCTGAAACACACATTTACAGCAGGCACGCACACTCACACACACACACTTATACAGGCAAAATGCACACACATGCACTCAGAAACGTGCACACCCTCATACATGTACACATGTACACACGCACACACTTATGCATACACACATTCACAAACTTATGCACACAAACATACATACACATGCCCACACAGCACGTTCAGCACAAACCTCCAAAAAACACAAATCACGTGACCACATTTAAACAAGACCCCAATCACATGTCCATTTTTTGACCATGTCTTGTCCCAGAATCCAATCACATGACAATAACATGACTATGTTTGCCCTAAATTTCCGAAACATGACTATTTCTCCCTGGTCCACGTGCCTGTGTACAATGGTGCTACATTTGCTGGATGTCATGTTTGCCCACGCACCACTCACAATGCCAGAGAAGAAGTTAAAGCCAGGCTCTGACAGTGTGAAACTCCAGAGTTAAAGCCAGACTCTGACAGCGTGAAACTCCAGAGTTAAAGTCAGGCTCTGACAGTATGAAACTCCAGGGTTAAAGCCAGGCTCTGACAGTGTGAAACTCCAGAGTTAAAGCCAGACTCTGATATTGTGAAACTCCAGAGTTAAAGCCAGACTCTGACAGTGTGAAACTCCAGAGTTAAAGCCAAGCTCTGACAGTGTGAAACTCCAGAGTTAAAGCCAGACTCTGACAGTGTGAAACCCCAGAGTTAAAGCCAAGCTCTGACAGTGTGAAACTCCAGAGTTAAAGCCAGACCAGACTCTGACAGTGTGGAACTCCAGAGTTAAAGCCAAGCTCTGACAGTGTGAAACTCCAGAGTTAAAGCCAGGCTCTGACAGTGTGAAACTCCAGAGTTAAAGCCAGACTCTGACAGTGTGAAACTCCAGAGTTAAAGCCAAGCTCTGACAGTGTGAAACTCCAGAGTTAAAGCCAGACTCTGACAGTGTGAAACCCCAGAGTTAAAGCCAAGCTCTGACAGTGTGAAACTCCAGAGTTAAAGCCAGACCAGACTCTGACAGTGTGGAACTCCAGAGTTAAAGCCAAGCTCTGACAGTGTGAAACTCCAGAGTTAAAGCCAGGCTCTGACAGTGTGAAACTCCAGAGTTAAAGCCAGACTCTGACAGTGTGAAACTCCAGAGTTAAAGCCAAGCTCTGACAGTGTGAAACTCCAGAGTTAAAGCCAGACTCTGACAGTGTGAAACCCCAGAGTTAAAGCCAAGCTCTGACAGTGTGAAACTCCAGAGTTACATTACATTACAGGCATTTAGCAGACGCTCTTATCCAGAGCGACTTACACAACTTTTACATAGCATTTTACATTGTATCCATTTATACAGCTGGATATATACTGAAGCAATTTCGGTTAAGTACCTTGCTCAAGGGTACAACGGAAGTGTCCTACCCGGGAATCGAACCTGCGACCTTTCGGCTACAAGCCCAGTTCCTTACCCACTGTGCTACACTCCGTCCGACAGTGTCCAGACTCTGACAGTGTGAAACTCCAGAGTTAAAGCCAAGCTCTGACAGTGTGAAACTCCAGAGTTAAACCCAGGCTCTGACAGTGTGAAACTCCAGAGTTAAAGGCAGGCTCTGAGTGGAAGAGCAGGTGGTGTGTATCTGTCTGACAGAATTCTCTCTGTGCAGGGCAGGGCAGGGGAGGAAGGCTTTGGTTCTGAGGTTAACAGCTCAAGTCCTGGTTCAGCGTGGTGATCAGGGCAGTAGTCATGGTTACGCCAGTATTCAGCTAGGTGATCAGGGCAGTAGTCATGGTTACGCCAGTATTCAGCTAGGTGATCAGGGCAGTAGTCATGGTTACGCCAGTGTTCAGCATGGTGATCAGGGTGCGTGTGCATGGGTGTGCGTGTGTGTGCATGGGTGTGTGTGTGACTGTGTGTGTGTGTGTGTGTGTGTGTTTGTGCGTGCGTGCGTGTGTGTGTGTGTTTTTGCGCGTGGGAGTATGTGCATAGGTGTGTGTGTGTGTGTGTGTGTGTGTGCATGTGCGTGCGTGTGTGTGTTTTTTTTACGCGTGGATGTATGTGCATGGGGGGGGGGGGGGGGGGGGCGTGCGTGCGTTACTTAATTAAAACCCCAAAAGAGCATTTAGGCCTACTGTTGGCACGTCACATCTGACGCTGCAGGGTGTTTATTTTTTATGCTTTTGAGAGTGGTGTGCCATGAGATTCTGTAAGTTTGGAAAGTGTGCCGCGGAAGGAAAAAGGTTGGGAAACGCTGGTCTAGCCAGTCAGTGCAGGTCCGGGGTGTGGTCAGGGCTGGTGGCGGAATAAGAGTTGGGGGCGGGTTCAGAGCTGGTGCACGATGCTGTCGGGGTGGCTGTTGGATGAGGTCCCGTCCTTATGCAGACGCTGCCACCGGAAGGAGGTGCTAAGCAACCCCACGTCCTCCTCCTCATTCTCCTGCTCCTTCGCAAACTCCAGAAACACCTGGGGGGTAGGGCCAGACAGGGAGGGGAGCAAGGGGAGCAGGTAAACAACTGGATAAAAGCCTCAAACAAATCACCCCCTCCTTTTACTAAGCTTGAAAAGATTCAGCATCTTAAGCATCTTTCCTCATAGCTTGTTTTTCATACCAGGAATCAATTTGGTTGCCCTTCTTTGAACCTTTTCCAATGCCTCTATTTCTTTCTAGTAGTAGGATCCTGAACACAATACTCCAAGTGTGGTCTAACAAACTGTCTTAGTATGCTATAACATTGCATAGTAACACTGGATGTAGTATGCTAGTATGCTAGTATGCGGTTTTCAACACACTATAACTCTGCTGCAGCCTTCAGAGCAGCAGCAGAACATGGGCACTCACCTGCTCCAGTGTAGACTGGGAGAAATTATACTCCTCAGAACATGGGCACTCACCTGCTCCAGTGTAGACTGGGAGAAATTATACTCCTCAAAGTTGAAGGATTGCTTTGCTGGAAAGAAAAAAATAAAAGTGGGAAAACTGTTGGACCAAGGAGCATTAGTGTGCTGTGTGAACAGCAGGGTCGAGTCAGAGGTCAGGCAGGGGTGGAGCTGCAGGGTCGAGTCAGGGGTCAGAGGTCAGGCAGAGGTGGAGCTGCAGGGTCGAGTCAGGGGTCAGAGGTCAGGCAGGGTTGAAGCTGCAGGGTCGAGTCAGGGGTCAGAGGTCAGGCAGGGTTGAAGCTGCAGGGTCGAGTCAGGGGTCAGAGGTCGGCAGAGGTGGAGCTGCAGGGGAGTCAGGGGTCAGAGGTCAGGCAGAGGTGGAGCTGTAGGGTCCAGTCAGGGTTCAGAGGTCAGGCAGAGGTGGAGCTGCAGGGGCGAGTCAGGGGTCAGAGGTCAGGCAGAGGTGGAGCTGCAGGGTCGAGTCAGGGGTCAGGCAGGGGTGGAGCTGCAGGGTCGAGTCAGGGGTCAGAGGTCAGGCAGAGGTGGAGCTGCAGGGTCGAGTCAGGGGTCAGAGGTCAGGCAGAGGTGGAGCTGCAGGGTCGAGTCAGGGGTCAGAGGTCAGGCAGGGGTGAAGCTGCAAGGTCGAGTCAGGGGTCAGAGGTCAGGCAGAGGTGGAGCTGCAGGGTCGAGTCAGGAGTCAGAGGTCAGGCAGGGGTGAAGCTGCAGGGTCGAGTCAGGGGTCAGAGGTCAGGCAGAGGTGGAGCTGCAAGGGCGAGTCAGGGGTCAGAGGTCAGGCAGAGGTGGAGCTGTAGGGTCCAGTCAGGGTTCAGAGGTCAGGCAGAGGTGGAGCTGCAGGGGCGAGTCAGGGGTCAGAGGTCAGGCAGAGGTGGAGCTGCAGGGTCGAGTCAGGGGTCAGGCAGGGGTGGAGCTGCAGGGTCGAGTCAGGGGTCAGAGGTCAGGCAGAGGTGGAGCTGCAGGGTCGAGTCAGGGGTCAGGCAGATGTAGAGGTAGAGTAAACTACAGCGAAGAAGGTTTAAGCTAAGCTACAGTAAGGTTTACATTACATATAAGGTAAGTTGCATTAAAATGGGTTAAATATAAGGGGCATGTGTAAGGTATGGTAATTTAGAGGTAAGGCAGGAGTAGATTAAGCTAGAGGTAAGGCAGGAGTAGAGTAAGCTAGAGGTAAGGCAGGTGTAGGGTAAGTTGCAGGTAAGGCAGGTATAGGGTAAATAAGTTAGAGGTAAGGCAGGTGTAGGGTAAGTTGGAGATAGGGCAGGTATAGGGTAAGTTAGAGGTAAGGCAGGAGTAGAGTAAGTTAGAGGTAAGGTAGGTGTAGGGTAAGTTAGAGGTAAGGCAGGTATAGGGTATGTTAGAGGGAAGGCAGGTGTAGGGTAAGTTAGAGGTAAAGCAGGAGTAGGGTAAGCTAGAGATAAGGCAGGTGTAGGGTAAGTTAGCAGTAAAGCAGGTGTAGGGTAGGTTAGAGGTAAGGCAGGTGTAGGGTAAGTAAGAGGTAAGGCAGGTGTAGGGTAAGTACGTTAGAGGTAAGGCAGCAGTAGGGTAAGTTAGAGGTAAGGCAGGTGTACGGTATGTTAGAGGTAATGCAGGTGTAGGGTAAGTTAGAGGTAAAGCAGGAGTAGGGTAAGGGATAAGGCTAGAGATAAGCAGTAAAGCAGGTGGGTAGGGAGGTAAGGCAAGTTAGCAGTAAGAGCAGGCAGTAGGGTAAGTACGTTAGAGGTAAGGCAGCAGTAGGGTAAGTTAGAGGTAAGGCAGGTGTACGGTATGTTAGAGGTAAGGCAGGTGTAGGGTAAGTTAGAGGTAAGGCAGGTGTTGGGTAAGTTAGAGGTAAGGCAGGTGCAGGGTAAGTTAAGGTGATATACACTCACCACTCTCCAGCTTGGAAAAAGAATCGGCCAGAGACTGAACATCCTCCATAGGAACTCTGTACACCATCAAAGACACAAAGCTACAGGAGGGAGAGAGAGGGGGGAGAAAGAGAGGGAAGGAGGGGCGGGGAGTTTGAGAGGGAGGGAGGGGCGGGGAGGGAGAGAGGGAGGAGCGGGGAGGGAGAGAAGGAGGGGTGGGGAGGGAGAGAGGGAGGGGCAGGGAGGGAGAAAGGGAGGGGTAAGGGGTGAGAGAGGGAGGGGCAAGGGGGGGAGAGAGGGAGGGGCAAGGAGGGAGAGAGAGAGGAAGGGGCAGGGAGGGAGGGAGGGGCAGAGAGAGAGAGGGAGGGGCGGGGAGGGAGAGAGGGAGGAGCAGGGAGAGAGAGAGGGAGGGGCAGGGAGAGAGAGAGGGAGGGGCAGGGAGAGAGAGAGGGAGGGGCGGGGAGAGAGAGAGGGAGGGGCGGGGAGAGAGAGAGGGAGGGGCAGGAGGAGACACCAATCAGGCATTTTTCACAGTTAGGTAAAGGCTTCGCAAATGATCTTCTGCGGTCACAGGATTGCAGTTCCACAGGAGACCAGATGGAGGAGCTCTGCACCACAGTAATGTCCTATCCCCCTCAGTACCCACCTGCCCCTCACTCTGGCCCACCCCCAAACACCCTTTCAAGCACCCTTAGTAGGTTGTCAGGGGAAACACAGAGCCCACCTGTCTTGCCGTGCAGCGTGTGGGAAGATCCTCATCAGCTCTTCATGTAAGAGCGCCACCTGCTGGACGCCCACCTGCTCCTCCCTCAGCTTCACCTCCAGGCTGTAGCCCTGTCCATACTTCTGCTTCAGCTGCTGGATGGATCCGATACACCTGCAGAGAATCACCCTGAACACTTGAGCATCACATTGAACACCTGACCATCACACTGAACACCTGAAGATCACATTGAACACCTGAAGATCACACTGAACACCTGAAGATCACATTGAACAGCTGAGCATCACACTGAACACCTGAGCATCACACTGAGCATCATGCTGAGCATCATGCTGAGCACCTGAAGATCACATTGAACACCTGAGCATCACACTGAACACCTGAGTTTCAATGAACACCTGAGCATCATACTGAACACCCGAGTCTCAGACTGAACACCATACTGTTTCACAGTGCAGTGGGGTCAGACTGAATGAGAGTTAGACTGAATGAGAGTGCAGTGGGGTCAGACTGAATGAGAGTGCAGTGGGATCAGACTGAATGAGAGTTAGACTGAATGAGAGTGCAGTGGGGTCAGACTGAATGAGAGTACAGTGGGGTCAGACTGAATGAGAGTGCAGTGGGGTCAGACTGAATGAGAGTGCAGTGGGGTCAGACTGAATGAGAGCAGTGGGATCAGACTGAATGAGAGTCAGACTGAATGAGAGAGCAGTGGGGTCAGACTGAATGAGAGTTAGACTGAATGAGAGTGCAGTGGGGTCAGACTGAATGAGAGGTAGACTGAATGAGAGTGCAGTGGGGGTCAGACTGAATGAGAGTGTCAGACTGAATGAGAGTTGAATGAGAGTGCAGTGGGGTCAGACTGAATGAGAGAGTGGGGGTAGACTGAATGAGAGAGCAGTGGGGTCAGACTGAATGAGAGAGCAGTGGGGTCAGACTGAATGAGAGTTAGACTGAATGAGAGAGCAGTGGGGTCAGACTGAATGAGAGTGCAGTGGGATCAGACTGAATGAGAGAGCAGTGGGGTCAGACTGAATGAGAGTGCAGTGGGGTCAGACTGAATGAGAGTTAGACTGAATGAGAGTGCAGTGGGGTCAGACTGAAGAGTGAGAATGAGAGAGCAGTGGGGTCAGACTGAATGAGAGTTAGACTGAATGAGAGTGCAGTGGGGTCAGACTGAATGAGAGTGCAGTGGGGTCAGACTGAATGAGAGTCAGACTGAATGAGAGTGCAGAGTGCAGTGGGGTCAGACTGAATGAGAGTGCAGTGGGGTCAGACTGAATGAGAGTTAGACTGAAATGAGAGTGCAGTGGGGGCAGTGGGGTCAGACTGAATGAGAGTGCAGTGGGGTCAGACTGAATGAGAGTGCAGTGGGGTCAGACTGAATGAGAGTTAGACTGAATGAGAGTGCAGTGGGGTCAGACTGAATGAGAGTGCAGTGGGGTCAGACTGAATGAGAGTTGAGAATGTGCAGTGGGGTCAGACTGAATGAGAGTGCAGTGGGGTCAGACTGAATGAGAGTTAGACTGAATGAGAGTGCAGTGGGGTCAGACTGAATGAGAGTGCAGTGGGGTCAGACTGAATGAGAGTGCAGTGGGGTCAGACTGAATGAGAGTGCAGTGGGGTCAGACTGAATGAGAGTGCAGTGGGGTCAGACTGAATGCAGTGGGGTCAGACTGAATGAGAGTGCAGTGGGGTCAGACTGAATGAGAGTGCAGTGGGGTCAGACTGAATGAGAGTGCAGTGGGGTCAGACTGAATGAGAGTGCAGTGGGGTCAGACTGAATGAGAGTGCAGTGGGGTCAGACTGAATGAGAGTGCAGTGGGGTCAGACTGAATGAGAGTGCAGTGGGGTCAGACTGAATGAGAGTGCAGTGGGGTCAGACTGAATGAGAGTGCAGTGGGGTCAGACTGAATGAGAGTGCAGTGGGGTCAGACTGAATGAGAGTGCAGTGGGGTCAGACTGAATGAGAGTGCAGTGGGGTCAGACTGAATGAGAGTGCAGTGGGGTCAGACTGAATGAGAGTGCAGTGGGGTCAGACTGAATGAGAGTGCAGTGGGGTCAGACTGAATGAGAGTGGGGGTCAGACTGAATGAGAGTGCAGTGGGGTCAGACTGAATGAGAGTGCAGTGGGGTCAGACTGAATGAGAGTGCAGTGGGGTCAGACTGAATGAGAGTGCAGTGGGGTCAGACTGAATGAGAGTGCAGTGGGGTCAGACTGAATGAGAGTGCAGTGGGGTCAGACTGAATGAGAGTGCAGTGGGGTCAGACTGAATGAGAGTGCAGTGGGGTCAGACTGAATGAGAGTGCAGTGGGGTCAGACTGAATGAGAGAGCAGTGGGGTCAGACTGAATGAGAGTGCAGTGGGGTCAGACTGAATGAGAGAGCAGTGGGGTCAGACTGAATGAGAGTGCAGTGGGGTCAGACTGAATGAGAGTGCAGTGGGGTCAGACTGAATGAGAGTGCAGTGGGGTCAGACTGAATGAGAGTGCAGTGCAGTGGGGTCAGACTGAATGAGAGAGCAGTGGGGTCAGACTGAATGAGAGTGCAGTGGGGTCAGACTGAATGAGAGTGCAGTGGGGTCAGACTGAATGAGAGTGCAGTGGGGTCAGACTGAATGAGAGTTAGACTGAATGAGAGTGCAGTGGGGTCAGACTGAATGAGAGTGAGAGAGTGCAGTGAGACTGAGAGTGCAGTGCAGTGGGTCAGACTGAATGAGAGTGCAGTGGGGTCAGACTGAATGAGAGTGCAGTGGGGTCAGACTGAATGAGAGTGCAGTGGGGTCAGACTGAATGAGAGTGCAGTGGGGTCAGACTGAATGAGAGTTAGACTGAATGAGAGTGCAGTGGGGTCAGACTGAATGAGAGTTAGACTGAATGAGAGTGCAGTGGGGTCAGACTGAATGAGAGTTAGACTGAATGAGAGTGCAGTGGGGTCAGACTGAATGAGAGTTCAGTGAATGAGAGTGCAGAGTGGGGTCAGACTGAATGAGAGTGCAGTGGGGTCAGACTGAATGAGAGTGCAGTGGGGTCAGACTGAATGAGAGTGCAGTGGGGTCAGACTGAATGAGAGTGCAGTGGGGTCAGACTGAATGAGAGTGCAGTGGGGTCAGACTGAATGAGAGTGCAGTGGGGTCAGACTGAATGAGAGTGCAGTGGGGTCAGACAGACTGAATGAATGAGTGCAGTGGGGTCAGACTGAATGAGAGTGCAGTGGGGTCAGACTGAATGAGAGTGCAGTGGGGTCAGACTGAATGAGAGTGCAGTGGGGTCAGACTGAATGAGAGTGCAGTGGGGTCAGACTGAATGAGAGTGCAGTGGGGTCAGACTGAATGAGAGTGCAGTGGGGTCAGACTGAATGAGAGTTAGACTGAATGAGAGTGCAGTGGGGTCAGACTGAATGAGAGTGCAGTGGGGTCAGACTGAATGAGAGTTAGACTGAATGAGAGTGCAGTGGGGTCAGACTGAATGAGAGTGCAGTGGGGTCAGACTGAATGAGAGTGCAGTGGGGTCAGACTGAATGAGAGTGCAGTGGGGTCAGACTGAATGAGAGTGCAGTGGGGTCAGACTGAATGAGAGTGCAGTGGGGTCAGACTGAATGAGAGTTAGACTGAATGAGAGTGCAGTGGGTCAGACTGAATGAGAGTGCAGTGGGGTCAGACTGAATGAGAGTGCAGTGGGGTCAGACTGAATGAGAGTGCAGTGGGGTCAGACTGAATGAGAGTGCAGTGGGGTCAGACTGAATGAGAGTGCAGTGGGGTCAGACTGAATGAGAGTGCAGTGGGGTCAGACTGAATGAGAGTGCAGTGGGGTCAGACTGAATGAGAGTGCAGTGGGGTCAGACTGAATGAGAGTGCAGGGGGGTCAGACTGAATGATGAGAGTGCAGTGGGGTCAGACTGAATGAGAGACTGAATGAGAGTGCAGTGGGGTCAGACTGAATGAGAGTGCAGTGGGGTCAGACTGAAAGAGAGTTAGAAATGAGAGTGCAGTGGGGTCAGACTGAATGAGAGTGCAGTGGGGTCAGACTGAATGAGAGTGAGAGAGTGCAGTGGGGTCGATGAATGAGAGTGCAGTGGGGTCAGACTGAATGAGAGTGCAGTGGGGTCAGACTGAATGAGAGTGCAGTGGGGTCAGACTGAATGAGAGTGCAGTGGGGTCAGACTGAATGAGAGTGCAGTGGGGTCAGACTGAATGAGAGTGCAGTGGGGTCAGACTGAATGAGAGTTAGACTGAATGAGAGTGCAGTGGGGTCAGACTGAATGAGAGTGCAGTGGGGTCAGACTGAATGAGAGTGCAGTGGGGGTCAGACTGAATGAGAGTGCAGTGGGGTCAGACTGAATGAGAGTTAGACTGAATGAGAGTGCAGTGGGGTCAGACTGAATGAGAGTGCAGTGGGGTCAGACTGAATGAGAGAGCAGTGGGGACTGAATCAGACTGAATGAGAGTGCAGTGGGGTCAGACTGAATGAGAGTTAGACTGAATGAGAGTGCAGTGGGGTCAGACTGAATGAGAGTGCAGTGGGGTCAGACTGAATGAGAGTGCAGTGGGGTCAGACTGAATGAGAGTGCAGTGGGGTCAGACTGAATGAGAGTGCAGTGGGGTCAGACTGAATGAGAGTGCAGTGGGGTCAGACTGAATGAGAGTGCAGTGGGGTCAGACTGAATGAGAGTGCAGTGGGGTCAGACTGATGAGAGTGCAGTGGGGTCAGACTGAATGAGAGTTAGACTGAATGAGAGTGCAGTGGGGTCAGACTGAATGAGAGTGCAGTGGGGTCAGACTGAATGAGAGTGCAGTGGGGTCAGACTGAATGAGAGTGCAGTGGGGTCAGACTGAATGAGAGTGCAGTGGGGTCAGACTGAATGAGAGTGCAGTGGGGTCAGACTGAATGAGAGTGCAGTGGGGTCAGACTGAATGAGAGTTAGCAGTGGGGTCAGACTGAATGAGAGTGCAGTGGGGTCAGACTGAATGAGAGTGCAGTGGGGTCAGACTGAATGAGAGTTAGACTGAATGAGAGTGCAGTGGGGTCAGACTGAATGAGAGTGCAGTGGGGTCAGACTGAATGAGAGTGCAGTGGGGTCAGACTGAATGAGAGTTAGACTGAATGAGAGTGCAGTGGGGTCAGACTGAATGAGAGTTAGACTGAATGAGAGTGCAGTGGGGTCAGACTGAATGAGAGTGCAGTGGGGTCAGACTGAATGAGAGTGCAGTGGGGTCAGACTGAATGAGAGTGCAGTGGGGTCAGACTGAATGAGTGCAGTGGGTCAGACTGAATGAGAGTGCAGTGGGGTCAGACTGAATGAGAGTCAGACTGAATGAGAGTGCAGTGGGGTCAGACTGAATGAGAGTGCAGTGGGGTCAGACTGAATGAGAGTGCAGTGGGGTCAGACTGAAGAGAGAGTGCAGTGGGGTCAGACTGAATGAGAGTGCAGTGGGGTCAGACTGAATGAGAGTGCAGTGGGGTCAGACTGAATGAGAGTGCAGTGGGGTCAGACTGAATGAGAGTGCAGTGGGGTCAGACTGAATGAGAGTGCAGTGGGGACAGACTGAATGAGAGTGCAGTGGGGACAGACTGAATGAGAGTGCAGTGGGGTCAGACTGAATGAGAGTTAGACTGAATGAGAGTGCAGTGGGGTCAGACTGAATGGCGCACCTGAGCTGGCCGGAGACGATGATGGCCACACGGTCACACACTGCCTCAGCCTCCTCCATGTAGTGAGTGGTCAGGACTGCCCCACGCTGGCGGTTCTTGAAAGCTGCACGTATCGCCCTCCTGTGGTAAAACATGATCATGAACACTATATGACCCAGTACCAGAGCATTTCCTCATTTCCCCAATTTCCTGTATCAGGGCATTCCCGTATTTAGAACATTTCCAGTGTCAGGGCGTTCCTGTATTTAGAGTATTTCCTGTGTCAGGGCGTTCCTGTATTTAGAGCATTTCCTGTGTCAGGGCGTTCCTGTATTTAGAGTATTTCCTGTGTCAGGGAATTCCTGTATATAGAGCATTTCCTGTGTCAGGGTGTTCCTGTATTTAGAGCATTTCCTGTGTCAGGGCGTTCCTGTATTTAGAGTATTTCCTGTGGCAGGGCGTTCCTGTATTTAGAGTATTTCCTGTGTCAGGGTGTTCCTGTATTTAGCGTATTTCCTGTGTCAGGGTGTTCATTTCTGTGTCAGGGAATTCCTGTATATAGAGCATTTCCTGTATCAGGGCGTTCCTGTATTTAGAGTATTTCCTGTGTCAGGGCGTTCCTGTATTTAGAGTATTTCCTGTGTCAGGGTGTTCCTGTATTTAGCGTATTTCCTGTGGCAGGGCGTTCCTGTATTTAGAGCATTTCCTGTGTCAGGGTGTTCCTGTATTTAGAGCATTTCCTGTGTCAGGGCGTTCCTGTATTTAGAGTATTTCCTGTGTCAGGGAGTTCCTGTATTTAGAGTATTTCCTGTATCAGGGTGTTCCTGTATTTAGAGCATTTCCTGTGTCAGGGCGTTCCTGTATTTAGAGTATTTCCTGTGTCAGGGCGTTCCTATATTTAGAGTATTTCCTGCTCACCACATCCGCTGCTTGGATTTAGGGTCCATCCCCATGGACGGCTCATCCAGAAGTACTATCTGAGGATTTCCCAGCATGCTCAGTGCAAAACATAGCTGAAACACAGACACATTGGCTCAGCACAGGAACAGCACAGACACAGAGGCTCAGCACAGACACACAGGCTATGTAGCGTGGGCTGACCTTCCTCTTGATCCCAGCAGGCAGGCCCTTTGCTTTCTTATGGAGGTCATCCTTCAGCTCCAAAGCATTGACCACCCTGCAGCACAGAGAGAGGGACTGAGAGACACATTCAGCACCCTGCAGCACAGACAGCGGGACTGAGAGACACATTCAGCACCCTGCAGCACAGACAGCGGGACTGAGAGACACATTTTGGACCCTGCAGCACAGACAGGGGGACTGAGAGACACATTCAGCACCCTGCAGCACAGACAGGGGGGCTGAGAGACACATTCAGCACCCTGCAGCACAGACAGGGGGACTGAGAGACACATTCAGCACCCTGCAGCACAGACAGGGGGATTGAGAGACACATTCATGCAGCACAGACAGGGGTTAGAGACCCTTCAGCACCCTGCAGCACAGACAGGGGGACTGAGCGACACATTCAGCACCCTGCAGCACAGACAGGGGGTCAGAGACACATTCAGCACCCTGCAGCACAGACAGGGGGACTGAGCGACACGTTCAGCACTCTGCAGCACAGACGGGGACAGAGACACATTCAGCACCCTGCAGCACAGACAGAGGGACTGAGAGACACATTCACCTCTCCCCCCCCCCCCTTACTTTCTCTCTCTCTCTCTCTCTCTCTCCCTCCTTAATATCTCTATCCCTTTCTCTGTTTATCTCCCTCTGTACCTCCTGAAGAGCTTAATCTGCAGGTCTCTCTTCACCTATATCTCCTGTAGAGCTGTACCTGCAGGTCTCTCCTCACCTGTATCTCCTGTAGAGCTGTACCTGCAGGTTTCTCCTCACCTGTATCTCCTGTAGAGCTGTACCTGCATGTCTCTCCTCACCTGTACCTCCCGTAGAGCTGTACCTGGGCCAGGGGGTAGAATTACCGTTTTATGATGTCTGGGACATCCTGTGGGTGGAGCCCTTTGATGGCAGCGTAGATCTCCAGGTGCTCCTGCAGGGTGATCTTGGGCCACAGTGGGCTGACCTGGGGGCAGTACCCCAAGTGCTCCAGGGGCATCTCCCCCTGCTGGAACTCGGTGCTGTAATCTCCCATCAGCACCTACAGCAGACATAACCAAGAATAACCACACACAGCTAACCTCCTTCAGAACCATGAATAACCACACACAGCTAACCTCCTTCAGAACCAAGAATAACCACACACAGCTAACTTCCTTCAGAACCATGAATAACCACACACAGCTAACCTCCTTCAGAACCATGAATAACCACACACAGCTAACCTCCTTCAGAACCATGAATAACCACACACAGCTAACCACCTTCAGAACCATGAATAACCACACACAGCTAACCTCCTTCAGAACCATGAATAACCACACACAGCTAACCTCCTTCAGAACCATGAATAACCACACACAGCTAACCTCCTTCAGAACCATGAATAACCACACACAGCTAACCACCTTCAGAACCATGAATAACCACACACAGCTAACCTCCTTCAGAACCATGAATAACCACACACAGCTAACCACCTTCAGAACCATGAATAACCACACACAGCTAACCTCCTTCAGAACCATGAATAACCACACACAGCTAACCTCCTTCAGAACCATGAATAACCACACACAGCTAACCTCCTTCAGAACCATGAATAACCACACACAGCTAACCTCCTTCAGAACCAAGAATAACCAGACACAGCTAATCTCCTGCAGAACCAAGAATAACCACACACAGCTAACCTCCTTCAGAACCATGAATAACCACACACAGCTAACCTCCTTCAGAACCATGAATAACCACACACAGCTAACCACCTTCAGAACCATGAATAACCACACACAGCTAACCTCCTTCAGAACCATGAATAACCACACACAGCTAACCTCCTTCAGAACCATGAATAACCACACACAGCTAACCTCCTTCAGAACCATGAATAACCACACACAGCTAACCTCCTTCAGAACCAAGAATAACCACACACAGCTAACCTCCTGCAGAACCAAGAATAACCACACACAGCTAACTTCCTTCAGAACCATGAATAACCACACACAGCTAACCTCCTTCAGAACCAAGAATAACCACACACAGCTAACCTCCTTCAGAACCAAGAATAACCACACACAGCTTACCTCCTTCAGAACCATGAATAACCACACATACCTCACAGCTACCTTCATAACAATTGAACAGTTATTTTAAAATGTTTCATTTCATGCAATGAATTACTCCACAAAATAAATGTATCACCTGTCCGGCAGTTGGCTCCAAATCTCCAGCCAGCATGTGCATAATAGTGCTCTTTCCTGCACCGTTAGGGCCCAAGAGACCCA
>CM045884.1:78950099-78957599 GCA_025169545.1 Anguilla japonica
CCACGCACACTCATACACACACACACACACACACACAGATATACACACCCACGCACACTCATACACACACACACACACACACACACCCACACACACACATACACACACACACACACACACACACAGACATACACACCCACGCACACTCATACACACACACACCCACACACACTCATACACACACACACACACACACACAGATATACACACCCACGCACACTCATACACACACACACACACACACACACACACACACACACACAGATATACACACCCACGCATACACACACACACACACACACACACACAGATATACACACCCACGCACACTCATACACACACACACCCACACACACTCATACACACACACACAAACAGATATACACACCCACGCACACTCATACACACACACACACGCACACACACACACACATACACACCCACGCACACTCATACACATACACACACCCACACACACTCATACACACACACACCCACACACACACACACTGTGAGCGTATGACAGAGTGAGCATATGACAGTTAGCGTATGACAGAGTGAGCTTATGACAGCATATGACACAGTGAGCGTATGTCAGAGTGAGTGTATGAAAGAGTGAGTGTATGATGGAGTGAGCGTATGACAGAGTGAGTGCATGAAAGAGTGAGTGTATGACAGTGTATGACACACTGAGTGTATGACAGTGTATGACACAGAGTGTATGAAAGAGTGAGGGTATGACAGTGAGCGTATGACACAGTGAGTGTATGAAAGAGTGAGTGTATGACAGAGTGAGCTTATAACAGTGAGTGTATGACAGAGTGAGTGTATGACAGTGTATGACACAGTGAGTGTATGACAGCGAGCGTATGACAGAGTGAGTGTATGACAGTGAGCTTATAACAGTGAGTGTATGACAGAGTGAGTGGATGACAGTGTATGACACAGTGAGTGTATGACAGCGAGCGTATGACACAATAAACGTATGACAGAGTGAGCGTATGACAGTGTATGACAAAGTGAGTGTATGACAGTGTATGACAAAGTGAGTGTATGTCAGTGTGTGTATGACAGAGTGAGCGTATGACACAGTGAGTGTATGTCAGAGTGAGTGTATGACAGAGTGAGCGTATGACACAGTGAGCAAATGACAGTGTATGACACTGAGCATATGAAAGAGTGAGTGTATGACAGAGGGCACTACCTACCTCTTCACAGCTCTGACAGGTCAGCGCCTCCTTCACGCGCGCTCTCTCAACTCGCACGTCCTCATCTTCAGACACACTCTCCTCAGGGAGCTGCCGAGCTCTGCTGCCCCCTGCTGCACGGGCTCGGATCCTGCAGGGCGGGAGTAGCCATGCCTCAGCTACATCAATAACAGCATCGTTATTGAGCCAATCATTGCAGTTTAACTCTGAGAGGGCCAATCACTGCAGTGTAACTCAGAGAGGACCAATCACTGCAGCTTAACTCTGAGAGGGCCAATCATTGGAGTTTAGCTCTGAGAGGGCCAATCACTGCAGTCTAACTCTGAGAGGGCCAATCACTGGAGTTTAAATGGACTGCATTTATATAGCGCTTTTATCCAAAGCGCTTTACAATTGATGCCTCTCATTCGCCAGAGCAGTTAAGGGTTAGGTGTCTTGCTCAAGGACACTTCGACACGCCCAGGGCGGGGTTTGAACCGGCAACCCTCCGACTGCCAGACAATCGCTCTTACCTCCTGAGCTATGTCGCCCCGTTAACTCTGAGAGGGCCAATCACTGCAGTCTAACTCTGAGAGGGCCAATCACTGCAGCTTAACTCTGAGAGGACCAATCACTGCAGTGTAACTCTGAGAGGACCAATCACTGCAGTGCAACTCTGAGAGGACCAATCACTGCAGCTTAACTCTCTGAGAGGGCCAATCACTGCAGTGTAACTCTGAGAGGGCCAATCACTGCAGTGTAACTCTGAGAGGACCAATCACTGCAGCTTAACTCTGAGAGGGCCAATCACTGCAGTGTAACTCTGAGAGGGCCAATCACTGCAGTGTAACTCTGAGAGGACCAATCACTGCAGTGTAACTCTGAGAGGACCAATCACTGCAGCTTAACTCTGAGAGGGCCAATCACTGCAGTGTAACTCTGAGAGGCCCAATCACTGCAGTGTAACTCTGAGAGGACCAATCACTGCAGCTTAACTCTCTGAGAGGGCCAATCACTGCACTGTAACTCTGAAAGGACCAATCACTGCAGTGTACCTCTGAGAGGGCCAATCACTGCAGTGTAACTCTGAGAGGGCCAATCACAGCAGTGTAACTCTGAGAGGACCAATCACATCAGCTTAACTCTACGTGAGGGCCAATCAATGCAGCGTAACTCTATGAGAGGTCCAATCACTGCAGTGTAACTCTGAGAGGACCAATCACTGCAGTGTAACTCTGAGAGGACCAATCACTGCAGTGTAACTCTGAGAGGGCCAATCACTGCAGTGTAACTCTCAGAGGACCAATCACTGCAACTTAACTCTATGAGAGGGCCAATCACTGCAGCTTAACTCTATGAGAAGGCCAATCACTGCTTGACATTTGACCCCTGAACTCTGACCTGCACAGCTGGTCGTTCTTCATGATACTCCCTCCGCTGCGGATCTCCAGCCAGCGCAGCAGGAACAGCAGCAGGATGCACTGCAGGTAGGGCTAAAGAAACACACCTGTATCACACACAGACACGCCCACACCCACATCACACACAGACATGCCCACACCTGCATCACACACAGACACGTCCACACCTGCATCACACACAGACACACCCACACCTGCATCACACACAGACACGCCCACACCTGCATCACACACAGACACACCCACACCTGCATCACACACAGACACGTCCAAACCTGTATCACACACACACGCCCACACCCACACCTGTATCACACAGACACACCCACACCTGCATCACACACAGACACACCCACACCTGTATCACACAGACACACCCACACCTGCATCACACACAGACACGCCCACACCTGTATCACACAGACACACCCACACCTGCATCACACACAGACACGCCCACACCTGTATCACACACACCTGCCCACGCCCACACCTGTATCACACAGACACGCCCCCACCTGTATCACACACAGACACACCCACACCTGTATCACACACAGACACACCCACACCTGCATCACACACAGACACACCCACACCTGCATCACACACAGACACACCCACACCTGCATCACACACAGACACGCCCACACCAGCATCACACACAGACACACCCACACCTGCATCACACACAGACACACCCACACCTGTATCACACAGACACACCCACACCTGCATCACACACAGACACACCCACACCTGCATCACACACAGACATGCCCACACCTGTATCACACACAGACACACCCACACCTGCATCACACACAGACACGCCCACACCTGCATCACACACAGACACACCCACACCTGCATCACACACAGACACACCCACACCCTGTATCACACACAGACACGCCCACACCAGCACACACACAGACACACCCACACCTGCATCACACACAGACACCCCACACCTGTATCACACAGACACACCCACACCTGCCACACACAGACACACCCACACCTGCATCACACACAGACATGCCCACACCTGTATCACACACAGACACACCCACACCTGCATCACACACAGACACGCCCACAACTGCATCACACACAGACACGCCCACACCTGCATCACACATAGACACACCCACACCCACACCTGTATCACACACAGACACGCTCAAAGACACACCTGAATTACATACACATACAGACACAGCCATATCAGAGATACAGTCTTCTGTCACACAGACAGACAGACAGGCAGGCAGACAGACAGACACATGAACTCACCGCTACTACAGACATAAGCTGAGCCTTCCATAGGAACCGGTGGCTTTCATACCCAGAGGTCAGGAAAGTGGCCTGGTGTCAAACACAATGTTTAAGTCACACAAAACTAAAAGAGGAAGAGAGAGGTGGAGATAAGAGAACAAGAAAGAGGGATGGAGGGAAAGGGAGATAAGGAGAGAGAGACTGACAGAGAGACAAAGATATAGAGAGAGTGACAGAGAGGCAGGGATAGAGAGAGTGATAGAGAAAGCAGCCCAGATGGTGAGAGCAGGAGAGGCAGAGGGATAAAGAAAGAGTGAGAGAAAGAGCAGCAGCCTGACCTCGGCGATGCAGCTGAGGCAGCCGATGAGGGGGTAGAAGGGGCTGAAGAAGCAGAGGACACTGTGCAGGACTTGGGCCAGAAGAACACTTTGATTAATGTAGGCCAGCTGGACCACCGATGCAGAAACCACACACACCTGCAGAGAAAGACACTACAGGTCACCACACGCTAACCACCACACGCTACAGGCAACAGGCTAAACACCACCACACACTACACACTAACGTGCTGAACACCACATGCTACACACTAACGTGCTGAACACCACACACTACACACTAACGTGCTGAACACCACACACTACACACTAACGTGCTGAACACCACATGCTACACACTAACGTGCTGAACACCACACACTACACACTAACGTGCTGAACACCACACACTACACACTAGGCTGTACACACTAGTGTGCTGAACACCACACACTACACACTAACGTGCTGAACACCACACACTACACACTAAAGTGCTGAACACCACATGCTACACACTAATGTGCTGAACACCACACACTACACACTAATGTGCTGAACACCACACACTACACACTAATGTGCTGAACACCACACACTACACACTAATGTGCTGAACACCACATGCTACACACTAACGTGCTGAACACCACACACTACACACTAATGTGCTGAACACCACATGCTACACACTAACATGCTGAACACCACACACTACACACTAACGTGCTGAACACCACATGCTACACACTAACGTGCTGAACACCACACACTACACACTAACGTGCTGAACACCACACACTACACACTAACGTGCTGAACACCACATGCTACACACTAACATGCAACACACCACACATGCTACACACAACATGCTAAACACCACATGCTACACACAACATGCTAAACACCACATGCTACACACTAACATGCAACACACCACACACTGCACACAAACATGCTAAACACCACACACTACACACTAACATGCAACACACCACATGCTACACACAAACAGGCTAAACACCACATGCTACACACTAACATGCAACACACCACATGCTACACACAAACATGCTAAACACCACATGCTACACACTAACATGCAACACACCACATGCTACACACAACAGGCTAAACACCACATGCTACACACAACAGGATAAACACCACACGCTACACACTAACATACTAAACACCACATGCTACGCAATAACATGCTAAACCCCACACACTACACACAACAAGCTAATCACCACACACTACACACTACCACACTAACCACCACATGCTACACACTAACATGCTAACCACCACACGCTACATGCTAACACACTAACCACCACATGCTACACACCACATGCTAGACATTAACATACTAAACACCACACGCTACACACTATTTATTTTAAATGTCAAAGAGACATACAGCCAACTGTCATTTTGCTGTGTGAGCTTACGTACTATAGCGGCTTTAACATGTTGAAATGGCTCGGCTGTGGAGGTGGGTGTGGCTAGGCTGTGAGGTGGGTGTGGCTGAGATGTGGAGGTGGGTGTGGCTAGGCTGTGAGGTGGGTGTGGCTGAGATGTGGAGGTGGGTGTTGCTAGGCTGTGAAGTGGGTGTGGCTGAGATGTGGAGGTGGGTGTGGCTAGGCTATGAGGTGGGTGTGGCTGAGATGTGGAGGTGGGTGTGGCTAGGCTGTGAGGTGGGTGTGGCTGAGATGTGGAGGTGGGTGTGACTAGGCTGTGAGGTGGGTGTGGCTAGGACGTGAGGGTGGGTGTGGCTGAGATGTGGAGGTGGGTGTGGCTAGGCTATGAGGTGGGTGTGGCTAGGACGTGAGGGTGGGTGTGGCTGAGATGTGAGGGTGGGTGTGGCTAGGCTGTGAGGTGGGTGTGGCTGAGATGTGGAGGTGGGTGTTGCTAGGCTGTGAGGTGGGTGTGGCTGAGATATTGGAGGTGGGTGTGGCTGAGGCTGTGAGGTGGGTGTGGCTAGGCTGTGGAGGTGGGTGTGGCTGAGATGTGGAGGTGGGTGTGGCTAGGCTGTGAGGTGGGTGTGGCTGAGATGTGGAGGTAGGTGTGGCTAGGCTGTGAGGTGGGTGTGGCTGAGATGTGGAGGTGGGTGTGACTAGGCTGTGAGGTGGGTGTGGCTGAGATGTGGAGGTGGGTGTGGCTAGGATTTAAGGGCAGGCTGGACTCACCATCATGAACACGACAGAGAGGAAGTCACGGTTGCTCTGAATGCGCGTAAACATGAAAGACATGGCGTACGTAAAAAGAATTACAGCTGGGCCAGAACCAATCACACACAGGATCTGCAGAGAGGAGAGAGTCACATGATCAGGCCAGAGGCAATCACACACAGGATCTGCAGTGAGGAGAGAGTCACATGAGCAGGCCAGAGCCAATCACACACAGGATGTGCAGAGAGGAGAGAGTCACATGATCAGGCCAGAGGCAATCACACACAGGATCTGCAGTGAGGAGAGAGTCACATGAGTAGGCCAGAGCCAATCACACACAGGATGTGCAGAGAGGAGAGAGTTACATGATCAGGCCAGAGCCAATCACACACAGGATCTGCAGAGAGGAGACAGTCACATGATCAGGCCAGAGCCAATCACACACAGGATTTGCAGAGAGGAGAGAGCCACATGCTCAGGCCAGAGCCAATCACACATAGAATCTGCAGAGAGGAGAGAGTCACATGATCAGGCCAGAACAAATCACACACACAATCGGCAGAGAGGAGAGACATTCACATGATCAGGCCTGAGCCAATCACACAAAAGATCTGCAGAGAGGAGAGACAGTCACATGATCAGGCCAGAGCCAATAATACACAGGATCTGCAGAGAGGAGAGAGTCACATGGCCATAGATGGGTAGTGCGTGTAGCACAGTGGGTAAGGAACTGGGCTTGTAACTGAACGGTCATAGGTGTGACGGTCTGCTCGGGCTGTTTCGTGTCCCGTGTCCGTTTCCTTCTGCAGGAGAGTTGTGGGCGGGCCAAACAGCTCATCAGGCTAACTGCCTACACCTGGCCGGTTGGCTATAAGAACATGCGCTCCCCATTCCCCCAGAGACCTCTCTCCATGCGGACACTTCTGTTTAGTCTTGTTAACTTTTTGTGGCATTTTTTTCCGTACCTTACAAGATCCCTCTTTCATACTATACATGCATCCCCCCACTCACCCCACTGATTACTGATGTACACACTTCATCATTACTTTTTGTAAGTATTATTTACCTTAGTTAATAAATATCTTTTGTTATACTTGATTCTGACGCTTGGTCC
>CM045884.1:78962599-79007599 GCA_025169545.1 Anguilla japonica
GCACCCATGAAGTTATTATCCTGGGCCAGGCGGTAACCATAGCAACGTGTCTCACATGTAGATCAGCGGTTTCTCGCGCCACAGACTGAGCATGTGCATCCGGGTCATGGCCCCACACTGCTGTCTCCACAGGGCGGGGCCGGCCACGCCTTCAGAACCGCCGTCTGAGAAAGAGAGCAGCCGCTCGTCCATGTCGTCCAGCGAAGAGGCCTCAGCCTCCACCGGCTCCTGATTAAACACACTGTAGTCTGAGGGGGGAGAGGGGGAGAGAAGGGAGGGAGAGAGAGAGAGAGAGAGAGAGAGAGAGAGGGGAGAGAAGGGAGGGAAAGAGAGAGAGAGAGAGGGGGAGAGAAGGGAGAGAGAGAGAGAGAGGAGAAGAGCGAAGGGAGAGAGGGGGAGAGAAGGGAGGGAGAGAGAGAGGGGAAGAGAGGGGGGAGGGAGAGAGAGAGAGAGGGGAGAGAGGGGGAGAGAAGGGAGGGAGAGAGAGAGGGGAAGAGAAGGGAGGGAGAGAGAGAGAGAGAGAGAGAGGGGAGAGAGAAGGAGGGAAAGAGAGAGAGAGAGAGGGGAGAGAGAAGGGAGGGAAAGAGAGAGAGAGGGGGAGAGAAGGGAGGGAGAGAGACGCGAGAGAGAGAGAGAGAGAGGGGGAGAGGCGAGGAAGGGAGGGAGATGAGAGGGGGAGAGAAGGGGAGGGAGAGAGAGAGAGAGAGAGAGAGAGAGGAGGGGAGAGAGAGAGGGAGAAGAGGAGAGAGAGAGAGAGAGAGAGGGGGAGAGAGAAGAGGAGAGAGAGAGAGAGGAGGGAGGGAAGGAGAGAGAGAAGGGGAGAGAAGGGAGAGAGAGAGAGGGAAGAGGAGAGAGAGAGAGAGAGGAGGGGAGAGAGGAGGAGAAGAGAGAGAGAGAGAGAGAGAGAGAGGGGAGAGAAGGGAGGGAGAGAGAGAAGGGGAGAGAAGGGAGGGAGAGAGAGAGAGGGGAGAGAGGGGGAGAGAAGGAGAGGGAGAGAGAGGAGGGGAAGAGAAGGGGAGAGAGAGAGAGAAGAGAGAGAGAGAGAGAGGAGAGAGAGAAGGGAGGGAGAGAAGAGAGAGAGAGAGATAGAGAGAAGTGGGGAGGAGAGAGGGAGGAAAGAGAGAGAGAGGGGGAGAGAGAAGGGAGGAGAGAGAGAGAGAGACTTTTTGACTTTTAAAACCCGTTTATTATTAATCACACACGTCTAATCACTTTGCAGCCCCAAAAAAAACTCCAACCAAACAGAAAAAAAAAACCAACTCCAGTCCCACACACAGAAAACACTTAAAACTAACACCACCACATCCCCATGTCTCCTATTCAAACCTTCAATTCTAATGTATTTGCCCACTACTGCACACAGGACCTGCTGAATACACCACTTATCCTTGAAAACAGGCAAATCATTCATCATCAGGTAATATTCAAACTCCAGCCGTATCCTTGCTCGGAGCAAAAACCGTAACCACATTAACACCTCCGTTGGGCCTGCTCCCCTTAGCTGGTGCTTCCGGGTCACCCATATGGCCAATTTGGCCTGGCCCAACACAAAATTGACTATCTGAATTTTCCCCCTCATAGTCCTTGAGTAAGTCATGCTATAAATGAACAGACACTCCCCAAATTCAACCCCCAGTGAGTGCAGTAAATGCTGTAAAAACTGAAAAAGTGATACCAGTCTGGGACAGTCTAGAAATAAATGTTCTACAGTCTCCTCCTGACCACAGAATACACAATTCTTGCTGATACCCGGATCAACTCGGTTCAGGAAACGGCCTGTAGAAACTGTCCTGTGGAGTATCCGCCACTGAAGATCCCCTGACCTCTTTTGCAAAGGAGGCTTGTACAGAGTCCTCCATGCAGGACTCAATTCGCCCGCAACAGCAAACCTTTCCACCCACTTTGAGGCAGGCAGAGACGCGAGAGAAGCTGCGTGTGTCACTTTCACACCACCACTGATACAGCAGCTTCCTCGGCGCCTCCCGGACACAGACCACCCCCCAGGCCCTCCCCCCCAGGAAAGGCCCTTGAGTGGGCTGGACTGAAGGTTGTATCCAAAGCTCAGGACACAAAACTTCTGAGCCAGTCAATCCACCACTAGCAAGTGCCTCCTCCACCACCTCCCGCACGTGAGGATGAAGACAGCTGACCAGGCCGCCCAGCAACTTGTCACATCTCCTAACAGAGTGGACACCCAGATCCCTCGCCAACTCAACAGCAGTTTTCCAGCACCTGTTCTGCATGTCCAGAAGATGGATAAGTCTTGTTACTCCACCTCTAGCAAAGAGAGAGAGAGAGAGAGAGAGGGGAGAGAGAAGGGAGGGAGAGAGAGAGAGAGAGGGGGGAGAGAGGGAGAGAGAGAGAGAGAGAGGGGAAAGAGGGGGAGAGAAGGGAGGGAGAGAGAAGAGAGAGGGGAGAGAGAAGGAGAGGGAAGGGGGGACGAGAGAGAGAGAGTAAGGGAGAGAAGGGAGGGGGAGAGGGGGTGAGAGAGGGAGAGAGAGAGGGGAGAAGGAGGAGAGAGAGAGAGTGGGGAGAGAGGGGGAGAGAAGGGAGGGGGAGAGAGAGAGTGGGGAAGAGAAGGGAGGGAGAGAGAGAGAGAAAGTGGGGAAGAGAAGGGAGGGAGGGGGGAGAAAGAGGGAGAGAGAGAGAGGGGGGAAGAGAAGGGAGGGAGAGAAAGAGAGAAGGAGAGAGAGAGAGGGGAGAGAGAGGGGAGGGAAGGGGGATGAGAGAGGAAGAGGGGGGAGAAAGAGGGAGAGAGAGAGAGGGGGAGAGAAGGCAGGGAAGGGGGACGAGAGAGAGAGAGTAAGGGAGAGAAGGGAGGGAGAGGGGGTGAGAGAGGGAGAGAGAGAGAGAGGGGAGAAGGAGGAGAGAGAGGGGAAGGAGGGAGGGGGGAGAGAAGTAAAATAATTTTTTTTTTAATTTAAACTTTTATTTTACCAGGAAGTCCCATTGAGCATTGAGATCAAAATCTCTTTTACAAAAGAGACCTGGCCAAGGAAGCAGCCGTATAACATAGGTAGGGGAAAAAAGAAAGGCGATAGAATGCAATTAATGTAATTTTACCACCTTCATCCATTTGACTAAACAGCACAAACATACCGCACCCTAAACCAGCACAAGCAGACCACACCCTAAACTCACACAAACAGGCCACACCCTAAAACAGCACAAACAGGCCACACCCTAAACCAGCAAGCACAGACCACACCCTAAACCAGCACAAACAGATCACACCCTAAACCAGCACAAACAGGCCACACCCTAAAACAGCAGAAACAGATCACACCCTAAACCAGCACAAACACACACCCTAGGCCACAAACAGGCCACATCAATAAAACCAGCACAAACACAAAAACAGCACCACACCACATCCTAAACCAGCACAAACAGGCCACACCCTAAACCAGCACAAACAGACCACACCCTAAACCAGCACAAACAGGCCACACCCTAAACCAGCACAAACAGGCCACACCCTAAACCAGCACAAACAGACCACACCCTAAACCAAAAAACAGGCCAGCAAACAAACAGGCCACACCCTAAAACAGCATCCTAAACCAGCACAAACAGACCACACCCTAAACCAGCACAAACAGGCCACACCCTAAACCAGCACAAACAGACCACACCCTCACCTGCTTGGTCCACCTCAGCCTCAGCCTCCAATCGCAGGAAGACATCCTCCAGCGTTGTCATGGAAACCCCGTAGTTGGTAATGCTGAGGTCCGGCCGACAGTCCAGTTCAGAGAAGAGACCTGCGAGAGAGAGAGAGAAAGAGAGAAAGAGGGGGGAGAGAGGGGGAGAGAGAGAGAGAGAGAGAGAGAGAGAGAGAGAGAAAGAAAGAGTAAGAGTAGGAGAGAGAGAGATGATAAATTCAGAGGGGGGTTGCTTAATGTAACACTAACAGGAAAAATGGATATGAGCTGCTTCTATGTGACTGGGTGAAGCCACGCCCCTTCTGAGGAGGCAGTTACTGAACACACATCACACCTGAGAACATGTCCATGCTTTCAAATGGCAGTGTGTACATGAGCTCCGCCTCCTGCTGCCGTGACAACTGCGCTTTGGCGATGTGCTGCTTGACCAATGCGGTGATACGTTCTACCTCACTCGCCTCCGTCACTGACATTCTGCACAGTAACAAACAGACAAACAATAAAAATACCACACAAACATACACTTCTAACAAGACACACTCCTGACAAACATACACTACTAACACACACTACTAACAAACTACTGACAAACACACACTACAAACACACACTACTGACAAAAACACTACTGACAAACACACTACTGACAAACACACACTACTACAAACACACACTACTGACAAACATACACTAACACACACTACTGACAAAAACACTACGGACAAACACACGCTACTAACAAACACAGACTACTGACAAACACATTACTGACAAACACACACTACTAACAAACACAATTCTAACAAAAACACACTACTGACAAACACACACTACTAACAAACACACATTGACTAACATACACTACTAACACACAATTCTAACAAAAACACACTACTGACAAACACACACTACTAACAAACACACACTACTAACACACACTACTGACAAAAACAGTACTGACAAACACGCACTACTAACACACATTACTAACAAACACACACTACTGACAAACATACACTACTAACACAAAGTACTGACAAAAACACGCTACTGAAAAACACACTACTAATACACACTACTGGAAAACATACACTAGTAACACAAACTACTGGCAAACATACACTAGTAACACAAACTACTAACACACACACTAATAACACACTACTAACAAACACAAACTACTAACACACTACTAACAAACACACACTACTGACAAACATACACTACTAACATACACTACTGACAAACACACACTACTAACACACTACAAACAAACACACACTACTGACAAACATACACTACTACTAACACACAGTTCTAAGAAACACACACTCCTGACAAACACACTACTGACAAACACACACTACTAACAAACACACACTGACTAACATACACTACTAACACACAATTCTAAAAACACACTACTGACAAACACACACTACTAACAAACACGCACTACTAACACACACTACTGACAAAAACAGTACTGACAAACACGCACTACTAACACACATTACTAACAAACACACACTACTGACAAACATACACTACTAACACACACTACTGACAAAAACACTACTGACAAACACAGTACTGACAAACACGCACTACTAACACACATTACTAACAAACACACACTACTGACAAACATACACTACTAACACAAAGTACTGACAAAAACACTACTGACAAACACACGCTACTGAAAAACACACTACTAATACACACTACTGGAAAACATACACTAGTAACACAAACTACTGGCAAACATACACTAGTAACACAAACTACTAACACACACACTAATAACACACTACTAACAAACACAAACTACTAACACACTACTAACAAACACACACTACTGACAAACATACACTACTAACATACACTACTGACAAACACACACTACTAACACACACTACTAACACACTACAAACAAACACACACTACTGACAAACATACATTACTACTAACACACACTCCTGACAAACACACTACTGACAAACACACACTACTAACACACTACTAACAAACACACACTACTGACAAACATACACTACTAACACACACTTCTAAGAAACACACACTCCAGACAAACACACTACTGATAAACACACACTACTAACAATTTAACAAACACACACTACTAACAAACACACACTACTGACAAACATACACTACTAACACACACTACTGACAAACACACATTACTAACACACACTACTGACAAGCACACACTACAGACACATACTAATAACACACACACAATAACACACACTACTGACAAACACACAAACTGCTAACAAACACACAAACTAGTGACAACCACAAACACAAATGAACATTCACACAGACATGCAAAAAACAACAAAACAAATGAATCTCAAAGGTGTGGTAGACATTTACATGTGCAATAAAAAAACTGAAATCATTCTTTAATAAAATGACTATAGCAATTACTGAAGAATGCATGGGATGCCCTGCTTGCAAATGACAGAATCATTTAATTACAGTTACAGATGCTCACTGAAATGTCAAGACTGGACCCTGACTGTGTCATACACCCTCTGGCTCACCAGTACCACACACCTTGGTGGTGTTATTATAGGTGTAGGTACCTGAGGTGGTATTATTACAGCTGTAGGTACCTGAGGTGGTGTTATTACAGGTGTAGGTACCTGAGGTGGTGTTATTACAGGTGTGGGTACCTGAGGTGGTGTTGTTACAGGTGTGGGTACCTGAGGTGGTGTTGTTACAGGTGTAGGTACCTGAGGTGGTGTTACTACAGGTGTAGGTACCTGAGGTGGTGTTGTTACAGGTGTGGGTACCTGAGGTGGTGTTATTACAAGTGTGGGTACCTGAGGTGGTGTTACTACAGGTGTAGGTACCTGAGGTGGTGTTATTACAGGTGTGGGTACCTGAGGTGGTGTTGTTACAGGTGTGGGTACCTGAGGTGGTGTTATTACAGGTGTAGGTACCTGAGGTGGTATTGTTACAGGTGTGGGTACCTGAGGTGGTGTTGTTACAGGTGTAGGTAACAGAGGTGGTGTTATTACAGGTGTAGGTACCTGAGGTGGTGTAATTACAGGTGTAGGTACCTGAGGTTGTAGCCAACTCCACACTTGGTCTTGAGGTAGAGGGAAGAACCCACACATTTCAACTGACCCTGAGAAAGCACCGCCTTCCGATCTGAGAGAGGAAGAAACAGAGGGAGGCCAGATTACACTGATAAACCCTAACCCAACCCTGAGAGAGCACCGCCTTGCCATCTGAAAAAAGACAGAGAGGGAGGCCAGATTTGTTAATTTTTTTTGTTTTTTAAAGGCCATGGCTGAATCTCATCAAACAGGATTCTAGGGCTGTCTTCAACAAAAAAATCTTAGTTGACTGGCAATTCTTTGACTAAGGAATTTTAAAATAATATATTATTATAAATATATAATACATTTTTTTTTTCATATTTGAGACATCCAGGTAATCTGAATTAATTCCACAGTAAGAAATGCCATTTTCTCCTTCTTCTGGGGTCTATTTGATGAAGTTTAGGAAGATGTTTTAGCCACTTAAAATATCTGTGGGAAAAGACCAGAGGAGCACCTGCACAGGCGAAAGAGCGCTGCAGAATCACTGGGCTGCTCAGCTGGGGCAGACGCAACTCAGGGCTGAACTCAGGGCTGAACTCAGGGCTGAACTCAGAGCGCAACTCAGGGCTGAACTCAGAGCTGAACTCAGAGCTGAACTCAGGGCTGAACTCAGAGCGCAACTCAGGGCTGAACTCAGAGCTGAACTCAGAGCTGAACTCAGAGCTGAACTCAGGGCTGAACTCAGGGCTGAACTCAGAGCTGAACTCAGGGCTGAACTCAGGGCTGAACTCAGAGCGCAACTCAGGGCTGAACTCAGGGCTGAACTCAGGGCTGAACTCAGGGCTGAACTCAGGGCTGAACTCAGAGCGCAACTCAGAGCTGAACTCAGAGCTGAACTCAGAGCTGAACTCAGGGCTGAACTCAGGGCTGAACTCAGAGCTGAACTCAGAGCTGAACTCAGGGCTGAACTCAGGGCTGAACTCAGAGCTGAACTCAGGGCTGAACTCAGAGCTGAACTCAGGGCTGAACTCAGAGCGCAACTCAGGGCTGAACTCAGAGCTGAACTCAGAGCTGAACTCAGAGCTGAACTCAGGGCTGAACTCAGGGCTGAACTCAGGGCTGAACTCAGAGCTGAACTCAGGGCTGAACTCAGGGCTGAACTCAGAGCTGAACTCAGAGCTGAACTCAGGGCTGAACTCAGGGCTGAACTCAGGGCTGAACTCAGGGCTGAACTCAGAGCTGAACTCAGGGCTGAACTCAGAGCGCAACTCAGGGCTGAACTCAGAGCGCAACTCAGGGCTGAACTCAGAGCGCAACTCAGAGCTGAACTCAGAGCGCAACTCAGGGCTGAACTCAGAGCGCAACTCAGAGCTGAACTCAGAGCGGAACTCAGAGCTGAACTCAGAGCTGAACTCAGAGCTGAACTCAGAGCGGAACTCAGAGCTGAACTCAGAGCTGAACTCAGAGCTGAACTCAGAGCGCAACTCAGGGCTGAACTCAGAGCGCAACTCAGGGCTGAACTCAGAGAGCAACTCAGGGCTGAACTCAGGGCTGAACTCAGAGCGAACTCAGGGCTGAACTCAGGGCTGAACTCAGGGCTGAACTCAGGGCTGAACTCAGGGCTGAACTCAGAGCTGAACTCAGGGCTGAACTCAGGGCTGAACTCAGGGCTGAACTCAGGGCTGAATTCAGGGCTGAACTCAGAGCTGAACTCAGGGCTGAACTCAGAGCGCAACTCAGAGCTGAACTCAGGGCTGAACTCAGGGCTGAACTCAGAGCGCAACTCAGGGCTGAACTCAGAGAGCAACTCAGGGCTGAACTCAGAGCGCAACTCAGAGCGCAACTCAGAGCGCAACTCAGAGCGCAACTCAGAGCGCAACTCAGAGCGCAACTCAGAGCGCAACTCAGAGCGCAACTCAGAGCGCAACTCAGAGCGCAACTCAGAGCGCAACTCAGAGCGCAACTCAGAGCGCAACTCAGAGCGCAACTCAGAGCGCAACTCAGAGCGCAACTCAGAGCGCAACTCAGAGCGCAACTCAGGCGCAACTCAGGGCGCAACTCAGGGCGCAACTCAGGGCGCAACTCAGGGCGCAACTCAGGGCGCAACTCAGGGCTGAACTCAGAGCGCAACTCAGAGCTGAACTCAGGGCTGAACTCAGAGCGCAACTCAGAGCTGAACTCAGAGCGCAACTCAGGGCTGAACTCAGAGCGCAACTCAGGGCTGAACTCAGAGCGCAACTCAGGGCTGAACTCAGAGCGCAACTCAGGGCTGAACTCAGAGCGCAACTCAGGGCTGAACTCAGAGCGCAACTCAGAGCTGAACTCAGAGCGCAACTCAGGGCTGAACTCAGAGCGCAACTCAGGGCTGAACTCAGAGCGCAACTCAGGGCTGAACTCAGAGCGCAACTCAGGCTGAACTCAGAGCGCAACTCAGGGCTGAACTCAGAGCGCAACTCAGGGCTGACTCAGAGCGCAACTCAGGGCTGAACTCAGAGCGCAACTCAGGGCTGAACTCAGAGCGCAACTCAGGGCTGAACTCAGAGCGCAACTCAGGGCTGAACTCAGAGCGCAACTCAGGGCTGAACTCAGAGGCTGAAACTCAGAGCGCAACTCAGAGCGCAACTCAGGGCTGAACTCAGAGCGCAACTCAGGGCTGAACTCAGAGCGCAACTCAGGGCTGAACTCGCGCAACTCAGGGCTGAACTCAGAGCGCAACTCAGGGCTGAACTCAGAGCGCAACTCAGGGCTGAACTCAGAGCGCAACTCAGGGCTGAACTCAGAGCGCAACTCAGGGCTGAACTCAGAGCGCAACTCAGGGCTGAACTCAGAGCACCAGCAGCACAGCAGGGGGGAGGAAGAGGGTGGGATGAGGGGATGGAAGGAGGGGGAGAGGGAGAGAGAGAAGAAGAGAGCGGGATGAGGGGATGGAAGGAGTGGGAGAGGGAGAGAGAGAGGAAGAGGGTGGGATGAGGGAATGGAGGGAGGGGGGAGGGAGAGAGAGAGGAAGAGGGTGGGATGGAGGGAGGGAGGGAGGGAGAGAGAGGAAGAGGGTGGGATGGAGAGCGGGATAGAGAGAGGGAGGAGGAGAGGTGAAGAGGCCGGGATGGAGGGAGGCAGGGAGGAGTGTGGGGTACCTGCCAGGATGTCAGCCTCGTCCATGTAGTGTGTGCTGAGCACAGTGACCCGCCCAGCCCTTCGGGCCTGGAGCAGAGCCCACACCTGGTGCCTGGAGCAGGGATCCATACCTGCAGTGGGCTCGTCCAGCAGCAGCACCTGCACAGGCGTTTTTATACACATTTATACACACGCACACGCATTTATATACACGCATTTATATACACATTTATATACACATTTATACACACGCATTTATATACACATTTATACACACACGCACGCATTTATATACACATTTATACACACGCATTTATATACACATTTATACACACAGCACGCATTTATATACACATTTATACACACGCATTTATATACACATTTATACACACGCACACGCATTTATATACACATTTATACACACGCATTTATATACACATTTATACACACGCACTTATATACACATTTATACACACGCACACACATTTATATACACATTTATACACACGCATTTATATACACATTTATACACACGCACTTATATACACATTTATACACACGCACACGCATTTATATACACATTTATACACACGCACACGCATTTATATACACATTTATACACACGCACTTATATACACATTTATACACACGCAATACGCATTTATATACACATTTATACACACGCACACGCATTTATATACACATTTATACACACATTTATATACACGCATTTATATACACATTTATACACACGCATTTATATACACATTTATACACACGCACACGCATTTATATACACATTTATACACACGCATTTATATACACATTTATACACACGCATTTATATACACATTTATATACACGCACTTATATACACATTTATACACACGCATTTATATACACATTTATACACACACACACGCATTTATATACACATTTATACACACGCATTTATATACACATTTATACACACGCACACGCATTTATATACACATTTATACACACGCATTTATATACACATTTATACACACGCACACGCATTTATATACACATTTATACACACGCATTTATATACACATTTATACACACGCATTTATATACACATTTATACACACGCATTTATATACACATTTATACACACGCATTTATATACACATTTATACACACGCACTTATATACACATTTATACACACGCACTTATATACACATTTATACACACGCATTTATATACACATTTATACACACGCACACACATTTATATACAAATTTATACACACGCATCTATATACACATTTATACACACAAACACGCATTTATATACATATTTATACACACACACATGCACGCAAACACATTTATACACACACACACATACACACATGCACGCGCACACATTTATATACACATTTGTACACGCACACACATTTATACACACACGCACACACATTTATACACACTCACACTCTCACACACACACTGACACATTTATATACACACACACACACACACACACTCTCTCACACACACACACACTCACACATTTATACACACTCACACACACACTCACACTTATACACACACACACACACACACACATTTATAAACACACACACACTCACACTCTCTCTCACACACACACACACACATACTCATTCACACATATACACACTCACACTCTCACACACACACACACACACACACACTCATTCACACATTTATACGCACACACACTCACACACACATACACTCACACATTTATACGGGCACACACACACTCACACTCTCTCACACACACACACTCACACACACACATTTAGACACACTCACACTCACACTCATACACACTCACATTCACACTCACGCTCACACGCTCACAGACACCTTAGGGTCCCCCAGGATGGCGATTCCCACACACAGCTTTCTCTTCTGGCCTCCACTCAGTTTCCGGGCCTGAGCGTCTTTGATCTTCTCCAAGTCCAAATCCCGCAAGACCTTCGACACCTAGACACAGAGAGAGTTAGATCACAGGATGTTCACACACACACACACACTCTCTCTCTCTCCCACTCACGCACACTGAGAGAGAGTGAGTGTGTGTGTGTGTGTGTGTAGCGCGTGTGTAGCGTGTGCTCACCTCTCCAGAGGTCTCTGCAGAACTGATGCCTTTAATAGCAGCGAACACGCGCAGGTGTTCCTCCACGGTGAGAACATCAAACATGATGTTGAACTGCGGACAGATCCCCACCAGCTGCCTCAGCTCCGCCCCCTCTGCCATCTCACCCACTGACGAGCCATAGATAGTGGCTGCGCCTGACAGGTGCACAACCAATCAACAACCACATAGCAAACGGGCCAATCAGACAGCTCCATAAGAAAAAGCTGTAGGGGCATTAATTAGCACTGCTGGAGAGCTCATCTGACAGGACACTGCAGCAGTGAATACAAACATGCAAATGAGGAGCCGCATACTGTGGAAACATTTCAGATTTGGGTGATGGTGGGTGCGTGCGCGTGTATAGTTTATAGTATGTTGGAGCCATTATTCTTGTATGTACTTTTATTTTGAAATGCTTGTTTTGTGGGGACCTTTATTTTGAAATGACCACCTTTAGCCAGGTAGCATATAGGAAGTGCTTAGGGAAGAGGTGGATGGGATTGGTGAGCTCATGGTTTTTCGACCATATTGGAATGTTCCTTGTTTCACACAAAAGGTTTGGGGCTTGAATATTTTTGTTATCTGCTTTGGATCTAGAGAATTTTTACTTTTAATAAATTCACAAAACTCAACATTGTTTGAACTCCCGTGGAATCAGTTAACTGAACTACGCGTCGAAAATTGCCAACCCATTAGTAGCTTACAACCTGGTTTTTATTTAGAAGGCTACTACAACGTCGAAAAACCTGCTCTTGGATTTCTTCATATGCCTCTGCCACATACGGGGAACTCAACAGTGCAACTTAAAGTAACCGTGAGTAAAGCATGTGTACAGGGCATATTATAATGTGTGTAGTGTGTTTACTGCATAGTGTATAGCGTGAGTAAAGCATGTGTACAGGGCATATTATAATGTGTGTAGTGTGTTTACTGCATAGTGTATATAATGTGTGTCAAGTGTGTAGTGTGTTTACTACATAGTGTATAGCGTGAGTAAAGCATGTGGGTACAGGGCAGATTATAATGTGTGTGTCAAGTGTGTAGTGTGTTTACTACATAGTGTATAGCGTGAGTAAAGCATGTGTACAGGGCATATCATAATGTGTGTGTCAAGTGTGTAGTGTGTTTACTACATAGTGTATAGCGTGAGTAAAGCATGTGTACAGGGCATATCATAATGTGTGTGTCAAGTGTGTAGTGTGTTTACTGCATAGTGTATAGCGTGAGTAAAGCATGTGTACAGGGCATATCATAATGTGTGTGTCAAGTGTGTAGTGTGTTTACTGCATAGTGTATAGCGTGAGTAAAGCATGTGTACAGGGCATATCATAATGTGTGTGTCAAGTGTGTAGTGTGTTTACTGCATAGTGTATAGCGTGAGTAAAGCATGTGTACAGGGCATATCATAATGTTGTGTGTCAAGTGTGTAGTGTGTTTACTGCATAATGTATAGCGTGTGTAAAGCATGTGTACAGGGCATATCATAATGTGTGTGTCAAGTGTGTAGTGTGTTTGCATAATGTAGCGTGAGTGTAAGTGTGTACAGGGTATATAATGTGTGTGTGTGTAAAGTGTGTGTAGTGTGTGTACAGTGCACATAGTGTATATAGTGCATGTACTGTGTATAGTGTGTATACTGTGTATAGTGTGTATAGTGGGTGTACTGTGTATAGTGTATACAGTTTGTGCCTAGTGCGTGTACTGTGTATAGTGCGTATACTGTGTGTACTGTGTATAGTGTGTATAGTGGGTGTACTGTGTATAGTGTATACAGTTTGTGTCTAGTGCGTGTACTGTGTATAGTGCGTATACTGTGTGTACTGTGTATAGTGTGTATACTGTGTATAGTGGGTGTACTGTGTATAGTGTATACAGTTTGTGTCTAGTGCGTGTACTGTGTATAGTGCGTATACTGTGTATAGTGTGTGTACTGTGTATAGTGTGTATACTGTGTATAGTGAGTATAGTGTGTGTACTGTGTATAGTGTGTATACTGTGTACAGTGAGTATAGTGTGTGTACTGTGTATAGTGTGTATTCTGCATATACTGTGTATAGTTTGTATAGTGAGTATAGTGTGTGTACTGTGTATAGTTTGTGTACTGTGTATAGTGTGTATACTGTGTATAGTGTGTGTACTGTGTATAGTGTGTATAGTGAGTATAGTGTGTGTACTGTGTATAGTGTGTATAGTGCGTATACTGTGTATAGTTTGTGTCTAGTGCGTGTAGTGTGTATAGTGTGTATACTGTGTATAGTGTGTATAGTGAGTATAGTGTGTGTACTGTGTATAGTGTGTATAGTGCGTATACTGTGTATAGTTTGTGTCTAGTGCGTGTACTGTGTATAGTCTGTATAATGTGTGTACTGTGTATACTGTGTATAGTGTGTATAGTGTGTGTCTAGTGCATGTAGTGCCAGTGTAATGTACCTTCAGTAGGAGGGCAGATTCCACACAGGATGTTCATCAGGGTGGACTTCCCAGCCCCGCTGTGCCCCAGCAGGGCAGTGATCTGGCCTTCGCAGATATCAAACGAGAGACCTACAGAGGAGAGCAATTAGCCCCTCCCTCCCTTAAAATGCCCCTCCCACCCTCACAATGCTCCTCCCACCCTCCCTCACAATGCTCCTCCCCCCCTCACAATGCCCCTCCCACCCTCCCTCACAATGCTCCTCCCACCCTCCCTCACAATGCTCCTCCCACCCTCCCTCACAATGCCCCTCCCACCCTCCCTCACAATGCCCCTCCCACCCTCCCTCACAATGCTCCTCCCACCCTCCCTCACAATGCTCCTCCCACCCTCCCTCACAATGCCCCTCCCACCCTCCCTCACAATGCCCCTCCCACCCTCCCTCACAATGCTCCTCCCCCCCTCACAATGCCCCTCCCACCCTCCCTCACAATGCTCCTCCCACCCTCACAGTACCATCAGCAAATCCCATCCCACATTAGCAAATTCATTAGCCCCACCCACGTTCACACTGCAGTGCATTAGCCCCACCCACTCACACTGCAGTGCATTAGCCCCACCCATTCTCACACAGCTAGCATTAGCCCCACCCACACTCACACTGCATTAGCCCCACCCACTCTCACACTGCAGTGCATTAGCCCCACCCACTCTCACGCTGCAGTGCATTATCCCCACCCACACTGCAGTGCATTAGCTCCACCCACTCTCACACTGCAGTGCATTAGCCCCGCCCACTCTCACACTGCAGTGCATTAGCCCCACCCACTCTCACACTACAGTGCATTAGCCCCGCCCACACTCACACTGCAGTGCATTAGCCCCGCCCACACTCACACTACAGTGCATTACCCCCACCCACACTGCATACAGTGCTGTTTCATTATCCGAGCTTGGCTATGGTAAGCACACATACAGTACACATGCATATGCTTACTTGACCTTATGCACACTGCATGCTCCATTTTATTCCATGTTCATATTTCTCAAGTGAACAGAACATTACCTATGGGATCACATGACTGAACACACCTCTCAAAGCTTCCACAGTGCTGTCCTTCTCTTTATAAACCTTGCGGAGATTACTGATCCTGCAACACACCCATGAATACACACACATACAGGCAGAAACACACACACACACATATTAATAGACATGCAGACACGCAAATACACAGTTTTCCCAAGTGTTAGCCAAGTGCAGCACAGGCAGTATTGAGCAGCACAGACAGGAATGTGCAGCACAATTATGGACAAATTTCATTTGAATCTTGCTTTTGTGTGTTTTTTATATTTCAGCAGAATTTCCCACGGTTTACCTGATGGCCTCTCGACCTCGGAACTCTGGGGAAACGGGTTCGATGAGCTGGGCAGGATGGGCGGGGCACACAGGCGTGGCAAGGGAGGGGCCTGCACTGAGCTCCCTCTCACACACTAAGCTCACCTCCACATACCGCTTCCTGCGCCTGGACCAATAGGACGGCTTCAGGAAGTAGAGCAGAGACTGGCGCATACCAAACTCACCTGCAGGAAAAGAGAAAGAATCTTAGCAAGAGAGAGATATAGAGAGAGAGACAGACAAACAGAGATAATGAAAGAGAGACACATACAAAGAGAGAGAGGTTCTGAGTCCCTGTTTGGCAGGCATCTGTGGAAGATGTATAAAGCTCACCTGGCAGCACCTGGTCCAGGTAGAGGGCGAGCAGCAGGTAGAGAGCGCTGTCTAGCAGCATCATGAACAGGGGAACATAGAGAGGGTGGGGCCCACTGCCTAGGGTGGAGAACACTGCCCCATCTCCATGTGCCTCCAGATACACCACCTGTACGAGCAAACAATCTGAACTCAACCAGGTACACCACCTGTAATAGCAAACAGCCTGAACTCAACCAGGTAAACCACCTGTACTAGCAAACAGCCTGAACTCAACCAGGTACACCACCTGTCCTAGCAAACAGCCTGAACTAAACCAGGCATACCACCTGCACTAGCAAACAGCCTGACCTCAACCAGGTACACCACCTGTACTAGCAAACAGCCCGAATTCAACCAGGTACAACACCTGTACTAGCAAACAGCCCGAATTCAACCTGGTACAACACCTGTACTAGCAAACAGTCTGAACTCATATTGTGCATACCATGCATAGCGTACGTATGGTGTGTATAGAGTATATAGTGCCTGTACAGCGTGTGTATAGTGTGTGTATAGTGTATATAGAATGTATAACATCTGTATAGTGCATATAGTGTTTGTATAGCATGTGTATAGTGTACATAGTGTGTATAGTGTGTATAATGTATATAGCATGTATAGCATGAGTATAGTGTGTATATAGTGTATATAGCGTGTATAATGTATATAGCATGTATAGTATGAGTATAGTGTATATAGCGTGTATAGCGTGTGTACAGTGTATACAGCACGTGTATAGTGTATATATTGTTTTTACAGCGTGCGCTACCTGTGCAATGTCCTTAGAGAAAGCACTGGGAGACAGCAGACAGAGGTTTATAGTATAGTGTGTATAGTGTATATAGCGAGTATAGTGTGTGTATAGTGTTTTTACAGCGTGCGCTACCTGTGCAATGTCCTTAGAGAAAGCACTGGGAGACAGCAGACAGAGGGTTATAGTATAGTGTGTATAGTGTATATAGCGAGTATAGTGTGTGTATAGTGTTTTTACAGCGTGCGCTACCTGTGCAATGTCCATAGAGAAAGCACTGGGAGACAGCAGACGGAGGGTTATAGTATAGTGTGTATAGTGTATATAGCGAGTATAGTGTGTGTATAGTGTTTTTACAGCGTGCGCTACCTGTGCAATGTCCTTAGAGAAAGCACTGGGAGACAGCAGACAGAGGGTTATAGTATAGTGTGTATAGTGTATATAGCGAGTATAGTGTGTGTATAGTGTTTTTACAGCGTGCGCTACCTGTGCAATGTCCATAGAGAAAGCACTGGGAGACAGCAGACGGAGGGTTACAGTTAGTGTTGTCATGATACCAAAATTCTGACTTCGATACTGATACCACGTTTAGTATCACGACACTCCATACTGAAACGATACTTGAAACCTAAACGATACTGATTCGATACTCGGTACCTAACGATGCTGAAATGACCTTAATAGATCAGAAACGTAATGTCCACAAGGGTTGACCTCATTTTCGAATTCACGGTTTATTAACAACCTTTAAGTTGAAGCCTGTTCAACATACTAATAAGCATAGGTCTATAGTGTTAGAACAATAAACAATAGAAAATATATTAAATATATTTCAAAAATTAAACAATTGTAAACTAAAGAATCTTTAAACAGGTATTTCACTTTAAAATAGATCTAAAAACAGCATATTTTAATAATATAGCACCTTCCTATAATAAAATATTTCCAAAGAACAACACCATATTAAATAACAGAAATATGTAAGTATTTATTGCTAGTCGCTGCTGAAGTGAACTGAGTCGAAGCTTGCGCTGTATCAACGAGGTTGAATGCACAAACGCACGTCACGTGACTTGGCTACCTTAGTTGCTACTGCCATCTAGCAAAGATTCTGACAAATTACACCTTTCATCCTCTCAATCAGCAATGCGGGAGACACATTTTCCTGGCTTTTACATTTGACCTAAAAGTACTGAACGTCGGAAACTTCTAATACCAAACGTTTTTTTTTTAAGTACCAAAAAAGTACCGAAGTTTCGGTATACCGTGCAACACTAGTTACTGTGTGTGTGTATAGTGTATATAGCATGTGTATAGTGTATATAGCGAGTATAGTGTGTGTATAGTGTATATAGTGTGTGTATAGTGTATATAGCGAGTATAGTGTGTGTATAGTGTATATAGTGTGCGTATAGTGTATATAGCGAGTATAGTGTGTGTATAGTGTATATACCATGTGTATAATGTGTATAGTGTTTTTATAGCGTGCAGTACCTGTGCGATACCCATAGAGAAAGCACTGGGAGACAGCAGACAGAGGGCCCAGACCAGGGGCTGGGGGAAGTCCTTGATCAGCACAGTGAAGAGGGACAGGCAGCCCATCACCACTGTCAGCATGGTGCCCACAGTGCTGGCAAACTTGGGCTTCTTAAACAGCGGTGTCACCATGAAGGAGAAGAAGATCTGCATACACACACAGATAGTATACACTACACAATATATATATATACACTCACCGACCACTTCAATAGGTACACCTGTCCAACTGCAAACTGCACCCGTTAACGCAAATATCTAATCAACCAATCACATGGCAGCAACCCAATGCATTTAGGCATGTAGACATGGTCAAGACGATCTGCTGAAGTTCAAACCAAGCACCAGAATGGGGAAGAAAGGTGATTTAAGTGACTTTGAACGTGGCATGGTTGTTGGTGCCAGACAGGCTGGTTTGAGTATTTCAGAAACTGCTGATCTACTGGGATTTTCACGCACAACCATCTCTAGGGTTTACAGAGAATGGTCAGAAAAAGAAAATATCCAGTGAGCGGCAGTTCTCTGGGTGAAAATGCCTTGTTGATGGCAGAGGTCAGAGGAGAATGGCCAGACTGGTTTGAGCCGATAGAAAGGCAACAGTAACTCAAATAACCACCCGTTACAACTGAGGTATGCAGAAGAGCATCTCTGAACACACACCACGTCAAACCTCAGATGGGCTACAGCAGCAGAAGACCACACCAGGTGCCACTCCTGTCACTTAATGAAGTGGCCAGTGAGTGTATATTTTCAATAGAATTTCAGATTTAAAAAACAGGTTAAAAAAGACGTAATCCATCGTTCTCGTCAGAACTATCCAAGGCCTTTTCAGAGTGTACTGGAAACCCAGGTAAATTCTGGAATACTGGAATAAAGTATGGAAAGCTGCTTGTGATTTGCCACTGTATAAGATTCAAGACCGTTGTGTTCCTGACAATTGTCTTCCCAGTTCCCTTGTCTTGCAAACATTTCAAAATCTTTAGTACTTTAACAATTTTTTGTGTTGAATGTCAATCAGTCTACATTTAGAACTGGGAATAGGATTATTACACCTATGACTGTTGTTCTAAATGCCATCTGGATATTAACTAAGCTGTGCTGCACTTTTTGAAGATCTTGCAAAGGCGTTTGACACTGTAGATCAAAATATATTGTTGAATAAACTGGCCTTGGTAGGATTAGGGCCTGAAGCCTGTTCTTGGTTTCATAACTATGTCAGTGGTAGGAACCCAGGCCATTGAGGTTGAAGGGGTTAAATCAGATTTCCTTTAAGTACTAAAAGGAGTCCCACAAGGTTCCATTCTCGGGCCTATTCTTTTTAAAATTTATACGGATGATATCTGTCTATCATTTCAACATCGTAAGTGGCATTTATACACAGATGACACCATTATATATGCAATAGCTCCAACTGCTGTTGCAATGTCTTTGTATCTGTGCAGCAAGCCCTTGTTGATCTGAAGCTTGTTATTAATACTGGCAAAACTAAATGTATGTTGTTTTCAAACACACAGACAAATTCAGTCAACACCCTGAAAATATTCTCTGTAATTTAATGTGTTTCAGAATACAAGGACTGGGGCATGTGGATTGTGAGGATACTGACCTTATACAGGAGCAGATAAAGAAACTGAAATGTATGGAAGCCGTCTCTTATAGGAACATGTCTTGTCTCACTTGTACCGCTAGAAAACAGATTTTTCAGTCCACTTCCTGTTCTAGACTATGGTGATATTATTTATAACAGTGCTGTACTCAGCACACTGAAAAAATTAAGATTCCATAGATCAGGAGACAGTTTCAACACCCATCACTGTAGAGTATACTATAATATCGGCTGGTCCTCACTAAACACCCGTTGGTCCATACACCAATGCTTTTATCTAGCGCCTTAAAACCCGGGCTCCATGTGATGTGGCGCTGGCAGCGAGGGGTCATGTGATGCAGGTCGTGAGGGGTCATGTGACGCTGGCGGTGAGGGCTCATGGGATGCAGGTGGTCAGGGGTCATGTGACGCTGGCAATGAGGGGTCATGTGATGCAGGTGGTGAGGGGTCATGTGACGCTGGCGATGAAGGGTCATGTGACACAGGTGGTGAGGGGTAACCAGTGGGTACTTACGGAGGAGATTCCGTAGAGGAAGATGAGGAGGAAGATGAGGAGCACATCGCTGTTGGGAAAGAGGGCGACACGGGTGGCGATGATGGCCATCACAATAGACATGGCGGTGACCAATGCTGCATAGAGCAGCCCCCAGGAAAGCCTGCATGTACACACATGTATAACATATACACATACAGAGACATGCATTACATACACACATACAGACACATGTATTACATACACACATAGACACATGTATTACATGCACACATACAGACACATGTATTACATGCACACATACAGACACACGTATTACATGCACACATACAGACACATGTATTACATGCACACATACAGACACACGTATTACATACACACACACAGACACATGTATTACATACACACATACAGACACATGTATTACATACACACATACAGAGACATGTATTACATGCACACATACAGATACATGTATTACATACACACATACAGACACATGTATTACATGCACACATACAAACAAACGTATTACATGCACACATACAGACACATGTATTACATACACACATACAGACACACGTATTACATACACACATACAGAGACATGTATTACATACACACATTACATGCACACATACAGACACATGTATTACATACACACATACAGACACACATATTACATACACACATACAGACACATGTATTACATGCACACATACAGATGCATGTATTACATACACACATTACATGCACACATACAGACACATGTATTACATACACACATACAGACACACATATTACATACACACATACAGACACATGTATTACATAAACACATACAGACACATGTATTACATACACACATTACATGCACACATACAGACACATGTATTACATAACACATACAGACACATGTATTACATACACACATACAGATACACATATTACATACACACATACAGACACATGTATTACATAAACACATACAGACACATGTATTACATACACACATTACATGCACACATACAGACACATGTATTACATACACACATACAGACACATGTATTACATGCACACATACAGATACATGTATTACATACACACATTACATGCACACATACAGACACATGTATTACATACACACATATTACATACACACATACAGACACATGTATTACATACACACATACAGATGCATGTATTATATACATATTCAATGTGATAGCATTTGATAGCTAGAATGTCGTAGTCTGATTAAACTAGGCTATAAATCTTCTTAACGAAAAATGTATTTTAAATTCAATTTGGCTCAAGGTGAGTTCCCACTCATCACTGTACAGCACTTTGAGTGTTTGGAAAAGTTCTATATAAATGTAATGTTTTATTCATTCATTCATTCATTCAGTCAAGTGTTCTCTGTTTCCACATCCTGCTCTGATTATGTTTATATGAGAATTATGAGCATTATGAGTATTGGATTATGAATATAATTATCATTACTATAGGCTTTTCAACAAGAATATAAGCTGGTCTCCAGCAGCATTTTCAATCAATCAATCAATCAATTTTTATTTGTATTTTCATTTGACATTTGCTGATACACTGTATATCGATAATCAGAAAATTTTCCCAATTATTAATGCTTGAAAGAGGCATCGATGGCAAGTCTAATATTTCTAATATTTATACACACATTCATATGCACACACACACACACACACACACACACAGTACAGGCCAAATCGTATTAGGCCACCTGTGTTTTTAATTATTTGTTTTTTTAAAGGTAGAGAAGAATTCAGTTTTTGAGGCTATTTCAAGGAAAGTCATGTCTTAAGATAATTTTTTAGGTAAAACTCATCTTTTTGTGTTATTGTAGAAAGAAATTGAACAAAATGTTTGGACTATGGTTTTTATTCAAAACACACACACACACACACACACACACACACACACACACACCCACTCACTCACTCACCCCCAAACTGCCCCCCACACACATATACACTCTCGGCCACACACACACACATACACACACACATGCACACACACACACGCGCGCGCGAGCATGCATGCACGCACATGCGCGCACTCACACACACATACACCCCCCGACTCGCACACACTAGCACACACACCCCCACACACGCGCGCACACACACACACACACTCACAAACACACACACACACACGCACGCACGCACACACACACACACACACACATGCATGCACGCACACACACATACACACACACATGCACACAAACACACACACGCGCGCGAGCGCACACACACACACACACACACACACACACACACACACACACACACACACACACCCCCCCACACACACACACGCACACACATACACCCCCCCACACACACACACTCACAAACACACACACACATGCACACACACCCCCACACACGCGCACACACACACAAACACACACACACACACACGCACACACATACACCCCCCCACACACACGCACACGCACATAATAGGAAAGCTTTTACCAGAAGGCGGAGTCGTACAGGCCCATCATCCTCATGGCGTCTTTGAGGTGGTGCTCCTTCTCGGCGGCGACGTTGGCGATGAGAAAAGAGACTAAGGGTGTGAAGGTCAGCACCAGGTAGATGGAGCTGACCACGTGTGAGAACTTCTGCATCTCCACCTGCCCCGGCTGCCCCATCATCACCACCTGCAGCCCCGACATGGGCCTGCCACACGTCCTGCTTTGTCTGCATCTGCACACACAACCAGGCAGCACAGTGAAACCGTTACACGTGCAGTGCGAGCGTTACATGTGCAGTGCAAGCGTTAAAAGCACAGTGCGAGCGTTACAAGCGCAATACGACCGCTGCAAGCACAGTGCGAGCGTTACAAGAGCAATGCGACCGTTACACGCTCAGTGCGACCGTTGCAAGCACAGTACGAGCGTTACAACCGCAATGCGACCGCTGCAAGCGCAGTGCGAGCGTTGCAAGAGCAATGCGACCGTTACACGCTCAGTGCGACCGTTGCAAGCACAGTACGAGCGTTACAACCGCAATGCGACCGCTGCAAGCGCAGTGCGAGTGCTACAACCGCAATACGACCGCTGCAAGCGCAGTGCGAGCGTTGCAAGAGCAATGCGACCGTTACACGCTCAGTGCGAACGTTACAAGCAGTGTGAGCGTTACAACCGCAATGCGACCACTGCAAGCGCAGTGCGAGTGCTACAAGCGCAGTGTGAGCGTTACAACCGCAATGCGACCGCTGCAAGCGCAGTGCGAGCGTTACACGTGCAGTGCGAGCGTTATATGTGCAGTGTGAACGTTACAAGTGCAGTGCGAGCCTTACAAGCGCAGAATGACCGTTACACACGCAACACGAGCGTTATATGCGCAGTGCAAGCGTTACACGTGCAGCACGACCGTTACAGGTGCAGCGCGACTGTTGCAAGCACAGTGTGACGTTACACGTAAAGCGCGACTGTTACAAGCGCAGTGCAAGCATTACAAGCGCAGTGCAACAGTTACACGTGCAGCACGACCAAAGAAGCAATAGCCTGTTTACCTAACCCTAACCCTAAGACCACAGAAGCACTAGCCTGTTTACCTAACCCTAACCCTAAGACCACAGAAGCACTAGCCTGTTTACCTAACCCTAACCCTAAGACCACAGAAGCACTAGCCTGTTTACCTAACCCTAACCCTAAGACCACAGAAGCACTAGCCTGTTTACCTAACCCTAACCCTAAGACCACAGAAGCAATAGCCTGTTTACCTAACCCTAACCCTAAGACCACAGAAGCACTAGCCTGTTTACCTACCCTAACCCTAAGACCACAGAAGCACTAGCCTGTTTACCTAACCCTAACCCTAAGACCACAGAAGCACTAGCCTGTTTACCTAACCCTAACCCTAAGACCACAGAAGCACTAGCCTGTTTACCTAACCCTAACCCTAAGACCACAGAAGCAATAGCCTGTTTACCTAACCCTAACCCTAAGACCACAGAAGCACTAGCCTGTGCCGAGAAGCACTAGCGGGAAGATTAGCACTCACCTGTATGATGGCGGCGTCGATGTGGGACTGCAGCCAGATAAAACCTGTGTACCAGTAGTTTGCTGCTCTGCAGTTCAGAGAATCTTCTAAACAGCTGGCTGCACAAACACACCATGAAAAACGCACATTACAGTGCTCGGATATATTATTGAGTATAAAGTATTTGGGCAGTGTTTAGGCGGTGTTTCAGCAGTGTTTAGGGGGGTGTTTGGGCAGTGTTTAGGGGGGCGTTTGGGCAGTGTTTAGGCAGTGTTTAGGTGGTGTTTAGGTGGTGTTTGGGCAGTGTTTAGGCAGTGTTTAGGTGGTGTTTGGGCAGTGTTTAGGGGGGTGTTTGGGCAGTGTTTAGGTGGCGTTTGGGCAGTGTTTAGGTGGCGTTTGGGCAGTGTTTAGGTGGCGTTTGGGCAGTGTTTAGGCAGTGTTTAGGTGGCGTTTGGGCAGTGTTTAGGTGGTGTTCGGGCAGTGTTTAGGCAGTGTTTAGGTGGTGTTTGGGCAGTGTTTAGGTGGTGTTTGGGCAGTGTTTAGGCAGTGTTTATGTGGTGTTCGGGAAGTGTTTATGTGGTGTTTGCGCAGTGTTTAGGCGGTGTTTAGGTGGTGTTTGGGCAGTGTTTAGGTGTTGTTTAGGTGGTGTTTGGGCAGTGTTTGGGCAGTGTTTAGGTGGTATTTAGGTAGTATTTGGGCAGTGTTTGGGTGGTGTACGGGCAGTGTTTAGGCAGTGTTTAGGTGGTGTTCGGGCAGTGTTTAGGCAGTGTTTAGGTGGTGTTTGGGCAGTGTTTAGGCAGTGTTTAGGTGGTGTTTGGGCAGTGTTTAGGCAGTGTTTATGTGGTGTTCGGGAAGTGTTTAGGTGGTGTTTGCGCAGTGTTTAGGCGGTGTTTAGGTGGTGTTTGGGCAGTGTTTAGGTGTTGTTTAGGTGGTGTTTGGGCAGTGTTTAGGCAGTGTTTAGGTGGTGTTTGGGCAGTGTTTGGGAAGTGTTTAGATGGTGTTTGGGCAGTGTTTGGGCAGTGTTTGGGCGGTGTCTAGGTGGTGTTTGGGCAGAGTTTAGGTGGTGTTTGGGCAGTGTTTAGGCAGTGTTTAGGTGGTGTTTGGGCAGTGTTTAGGCGGTGTTTGGGCAGTGTTTAGGCGGTGTTTGGGCAGTGTTTAGGGGGGTGTTTGGGCAGTGTTTAGGTGGTGTTTGGGCAGTGTTTAGGTGGCGTTTGGGCAGTGTTTAGGCAGTGTTTAGGTGGTGTTTGGGCAGTGTTTAGGCGGTGTTTCGGTGGTGTTTCGGTGGTGTTTAGGCAGTGTTTAGGTGGTGTTTAGGCAGTGATTAGGTGGTGTTTGGGGAGTGTTTAGGTGGTGTTTGGGGAGTGTTTAGGTGGTGTTCGGGGAGTGTTTAGGTGGTATTTGGGCAGTGTTTAGGCAGTGTTTAGGTGGTGTTTGGGGAGTGTTTAGGTGGTGTTCGGGCAGTGTTTAGGTGGTGTTCGGGAAGTGTTTAGGTGGTGTTTGCGCAGTGTTTAGGCAGTGTTTAGGTGGTGTTTGGGCAGTGTTTAGGTGGTGTTTAGGCAGTGTTTAGGCAGTGTTTAAGTGGTGTTTCGGCAGTGTTTGGGCAGTGTTTGGGAAGTGTTTAGGTGGTAAATGGACTGCATTTATATAGCGCTTTTATCCAAAGCGCTTTACAATTGATGCCTCTCATTCGCCAGAGCAGTTAGAGGTTAGGGGTTAGGTGTCTTGCTCAAGGACACTTCGACATGCCCAGGGCGGGGTTTGAACCGGCAACCCTCCGACTGCCAGACAATCGGTCTTACCTCCTGAGCTATGTCGCCCCTATAGGTGGTGTTTGGGCAGTGTTTGGGCAGTGTTTAGGTGGTGTTTGGGCGGTGTTTAGGTGGTGTTTAGGCAGTGTCTAGGTGGTTTTTGGGCAGAATTTAGGTGGTGCTTGGGCAGTGTTTAGGCAGTGTTTAGGTGGTGTTTGGGCAGTGTTTAGGCAGTGTTTAGGTGGTGTTTGGGCAGTGTTTGGGCAGTGTTTAGGTGGTGTTTAGGTAGTATTTGGGCAGTGTTTGGGTAGTGTTTAGGTGGTGTTTGGGCAGTGTTTGAGCAGTGTTTTGGTGGTGTTTAGGTAGTATTTGGGCAGTGTTTATGTGGTGTTTGGGCAGCGTTTAGGCAGTGTTTAGGTGGTGTTTGGGCAGTGTTTAAGTAGTATTTGGGCAGTGTTTATGTGGTGTTTTGGCAGTGTTAAGGTGGATTAAGGTGGTGTTTAGGTGGTGTCAGCACTACCGAAGGACTCCGTGTAGTCGCTGGGGAGCGGCAGCTCGTTGTATTGGAAGCGCAGCTGATAGGACATCCCATCTAGGAAGACCACGCCCACAAAGCTGGAGGACTCGTACAGGCTGGCGTTCTCCAGCTCCCGCTCACTGGAGAACATCTCCAGCACCACATCTTTGGCTGTCCACAGGACAGAGAGAGCTGAGATTACTCCATGGCCAAAGAACAGCAAAGAACCGTTTTCAGGCAAGAACAGTCACCCAGTACATTATTACCTACACCAAGTACAAAGGGAGAGGGCTGTGCTTGAACAAATGCAACAATGCTTTCTGATAAATAACTTTAATACTGCGCATGAGCATGCAAGCAGAGCAGGGCACTCCACAGCTGCTGCACTAACACAAATGACTGATGATTAGTTGCGAAATATTGATGACACAAAGAAGAAAGGGGCTGTACTATTGGATATTAGCGCTGAATTTGATATTATTGAACATGATACATTATTATAAACATTGGTGTGCTACAGCTCTGCTCCATCAGTAGTCTGCTGGGTTCAGAGCGATCCAAAAAACTGAAAATGATTCATTTCAATGGAAGTCACAGAGATACGCAGCTTACCACATGTGGAGTGCCTGAGGGAAGGGGCCCAGGGCCACTAGCGAACTCTACCGATCTACACAAACCATCTTTCTCTGATTCTAACTAAAGCAAGAGTAGCAATGCACACAGACGATTCCGCAGTGTACACACCAGTGTTTGCAGGCGGCGAACTGCCGTCCTAAACGAGGAGTTAGTAAAGGCTAGTTCTAAATATTTCTAAATTCTAAAAGACTAAATTCAATAAATGTAAATGCAATGCACCTTTTTTGATTCAACACGCTCACTAAAAAACACACACATCATCTCCAGATCTACACCTGCCAAAACACACACACACCATCTCCAGCTCAACAGCTGCATGCACATGCACACATGCACGCACACCCACACCCACAGCGTCTACACTTGAAAAACTGCAGTCACTGGGCGAACTGCAGCAGGACAGTGATTGCAGGTGAGCCTGTGGAGGGGTTAAGGAACATGAGCAGGTGGAACTCACGCAGGGAATGGGACACCTCCTCCATAATGCGGGTGGTCATGTTGCTGATGGGGGTGTAGCCCAGGTACTTGAAGGGCAGGTCAAAGTCACTCTCCAGGTCGATAGTCTTAAAGCCAGCGTAGGAAACATGAGGGTTGAGTGTGCTGATCAGAACCAGGAGGCCCAGAAGCATCAAGGGCAGAATCAACTCCTGTAGCACAGCAGAGGAACATATGCACAAAATTAGAGGCAGTTAGAGGCAGTGGCAGTGAGAGACCAACGCAGTTAGAGGCAGTTAGAGAGAGAGGCAGTTAGAGGCAGTAAGAAACAGAGACAGTTAGAGGCAGTTATAGGCTGTAAGAGACAGAGACAGTCAGAGGCAGTGAGATACAGAGACAGTTAGAGGCAGTGAGAGACAGAGGCAGTCAGAAACAGTTAGAGGCAGTGAGATACGAGACAGGTAGAGGCAGTCAGAGACAGAGACAGTTAGAGCCAGTGAGAGACAGGGGCCGTTATAAGCAGAGACAGTTAGAGGTTGTCAGAGACAGAGACAGTTAGAGGCAGTTAGAGACAGAGACAGGTAGAGGCAGTCAGAGACAGAGACAGTTAGAGGCAGTGAGAGACAGAGGCAGTTATAAGCAGAGACAGTTAGAGGCTGTCAGAGACAGTTAGAGGCAGTTAGAGACAGTTAGAGACAGAGACAGTTAGAGGCAGTCAGAGACAGAGACAGTTAAAGGCAGTCACATACAGAGACAGTTAGAGGCAGTGAGAGACAGTTAGAGGCAGTTAGAGGCAGAGGCAGTTAGAGGCAGTTAGAGACAGGGGCAGTTAACGACAGTTTGAGACAGAGACAGTTAGAGGCAGTTAGAGACAGAGGCAGTTAGAGGCAGTCAGAGACAGTTAGAGGCAGTGAGATACAGAGACAGTTAGAGGCAGTGAGAGACAGAGACAGTGAGAGACAGAAGCAGTTAGGGGCAGTGAGATACAGAGGCAGTTAGAGACAGAGAGAGACAGAGACAGTTAGAGGTAGAGACAGTTAGAGGTAGTTAGAGACAAAGACAGTTAGAGGCAGTGAGAGACAGAGGCAGTTAGAGGCAGTGAGAGACAGAGACAGTTAGAGGCAGTCAGAGGCAGAGGCAGTTATAGACAGAGGCAGTTAGAGGCAGTTAGATACAGTTAGAGACAGAGAGAGTTAGATAAAGTTAGAGAACAGTTAGAGACAGAGACAGTTAGAGGCAGTCAGAGACAGTTAGAGGCAGTGAGAGACAGAGACAGTCAGAGACAGAAGCAGTTAGAGGCAGTCAGAGACAGAGACAGTTAGAGGCAGTTAGATACAGTTAGAGACAGAGAGAGCTAGAGGAAGTTAGAGACAGTTAGAGACAGAGACAGTTAGAGGCAGTCAGAGACCGAGACAGTTAGAGACAGAGACAGTTGGTCAGCATTGTTGGGCTGAATGGCCTGTTTCTGTAATGATGTTACGTTATGTCAGTTAGAGATAGTGAGGTATACCTGCAGACTCTGTTGCTTCGTCCTCCATTTGAGCAGCAGGTTTTTGTGAAGCAGACTCTTGGTCTGGTGCCAGACTCCAGAATCTCTCCCGTTTGGTGCCATTCTTACCAGATTACTCTCCTGGTGGGCACACCCTGCATCACATGAAGGCACTGTTTCCCCAAGCATCCCAATCTGCTTTCCTACATTTATTTACTTCATTATCTTCTGCACCCTGAGAAATGCTGGCCTGCTGGCCTTTCTTTGTCTTATTCAATTTCACACATTGTTGAGATTCTTGCACTGCAAGCTGTGCTGAATTTTCAGGATTAATCACAAAAATGTACAAAACAAACTCATCATTCTATGGATAATCACAGTTTTGGTTGCTGTTATATAACAGACATCTTTTATATATAATGGGTTTGCTTCGCAAATTATGGCATAATCCTTTATACAGGATTCCTGTAGCATGCACATGGATCTACCAGATCAAACACATGCCCTATTTCCGTGAGAGCGGTAATTGCTCATTGCATCCTGTCTTGTTCGGCAGTTTTGTGGTCTATAATAAACGGATAAATAAAAACACTGGGTGCTGTGCAAGTTTGGTAGTATTTAGGTTTCCTGTAAATGGAAAATTAGTTTCAGTCGAATGCTCACCTTTTTCTATTAGATCTTGATATTCAAGACAATTGCAATGCCACCTCAGGGTTCTTACGGGTTCAGCTGACTGCGATACACAGTACCACTTAGTGGCTGAGCATCACAAGTGTGCGCTTCTAAATGTAACGGACAGCCTAATATTTGTTCTGTAATAAACAGTAGCCTACAGTCTATTAATAAGTTTTGCTACGACAAATTGTAATACAAATTAAAGCCGCAAGCGGCGTTGGGAGGGGTCCAAGCATTGGCACCATCACGCCCCCTTCACCCAACATATCTACTGAATATCATGATGATTGTAAAAAAAAATTGATGACTTATGGCCAATTTTGTGCTAAGAGACGCTGGCGGATGACTTAGTTGCGTCGCCATGGATGTGTCCTGGCCGCTTCCCGTCAAGGCCTTTACTATGTCGTAACACTTAGATGGCCCAGCGTGTATGTACAGCTGCAGCGCTTCCATGCCGCAACTAAAAAAAGCATCACACTAGTGTTGTCACGATACCAAAATTTTGACTTTGATACCGATACCAGGTTTAGTATCACAATACTCGATACTGAAGCGATACTGATTCAATACTCGGTACCTAACGATGCTGAAATTACCTTAATAGATCAGAAACGTAATGTCCACAAGGGTTGACCTCATTTTCGAATTCATGGTTGATGAACAACCTGGTTCATTAACAACCTTTAAGTTGAAGCCTCTTCAACATATTAATATGCATAGGCCTATAGTGTTACAACACTGAACAATAGAAAAATATGTTAAATATATTTCAAAAATTAAACAGTTGTAAAGTAAATAATATTTAAAACAGCTCTTTCACCTTTAAATAGATTTAAAAACAGCATATTTTAATAACAATACAGCATCTATCTATAATAAAATATTTCCAAATTGGAACACCTATTGCTACTGAAGTGAACTGAGTCAAAGCTTGCGCTGTATCAAGGAGCTGAGTGCACAAGCGCAAGTCACCTCACTTGGCAACCTTAGTTGCTACTGCCTTCTAGCGAAGATTCTGACAAATTACACTTTTCATCCTCTCAATCAGTAATGCGGGAGACAATTTTCCCTGGCTTTTACATTTGACTCAAAACTACCGAACGTCGGAATATTCTAATACCGAACCGTTTTTTTTTTTTTTTGTTTTTTTTTTTTAAGTACCGAGAAAGTGCTGAAGTTTTGGTATACCGTGCAACAGTACGTCAGACACATATTCCAATCCATTGCTCAGCTTAGCAGAGAATGCACATTTCAGAGCGCCACAGAGACAGATAGAATAATAACACATAAATGCACATTTCAAATAATAAATACGACATTGAGAAAAACGAAAAAAAAAGACGTAATATCAACTCGCGATCTGTGTGCTGCGCGCAAAGTAGCCTACCGTTTTATTTATTTAGACATTGGCAGATAAGAACAATTTTGGTTACGCTGACCTATAAAACGCTATTCCAAAAGCAAAATCAGAATGTTATACATCGTTAGAAAGCTTATACTCTCACCTACTGAATAAATGAATTGTCAATCAAGCCAAATTGTACTAAAAAGGGCGACAACGCCGTAAGCAACCGGTGTGGTATTACGCACAGCTATTTTTGAAGGTAGCCGACATTTCACAAACGGATTATCCAAGACAATATATGACCACTCAGTCGCAAAAGGGACATCTGTTCGCGTATAACCAATGGTAAGATTGTATATTTATTCAATGTTTAGTCCCAGATTTTGACTGTAGAATGACACGGTATAATTTTTTTTTTTTTTTTTAAACTTTGTCTCGTTTATTTCGTTATTCAGTGAGCAGCGTTTTAACTGCTGTATTGGCATATTTTAGGGCTAATGTCGGGTTTATCTTGTTGCTACGGAATATTGCATGACATTACAGGCATTTGGCAGACGCTCCTATCCAGAGCGACGTACAACAAAGCGTTTAACCATAACCAGGAACAAGTGTGTCGAAAACCCTAGAGGGCAGTAGCCTACCGTTCCAAGTGCAGGGAACAACCGCATAGTTCAACTTGGACCCTGTAGGTTAAACTGATTAACACTAACACAAACAAGAACAGCAACAACGCAGTCTATGAAAAAATACAAGCAATAGTTAAGACGAGTTAAGTCACCTACGAAACAACTACCTAGTTACAACCCTAAGCTTACAGTCAATTTAGAGATTAAATTTGAGAATACGATTTACAGCATAAATTGCGTCTTTTGTTTATATTCAATATTAGAAATTGCAGCGAGAAACTGCAGTTGTAGACACAAGATAGTTTATGTTATGGTAGCAACGGAACGAAGCGTACTATACATGTATTGCCATCATTGTTTTATTATACCAGCGTGTTTTCGCGCGTTTGCACAGAAGCTCAAAACCTATCAATAAAATGGTTTAGCTATTTCTCACCATCATGACAGATTTAAAGACTTAACGAACTCACCCGATACTGTCTTCAAATGGATCCATGCCAAAGAAAAGTAATTATTCATCCTCTCAAAAAGCTTTTACTAACAAACCTTTAATAGCCTAGCATGCACTCTGGCTGGCACTCGGGCACCCACCGCACGCGTATCGACCGCGAGCGCACTACGCGCGTATTACGCGCGTAACTGAAGCGTAGTTGAAGTAGTGTTATTACAACGGCAGCGGGCGACGTCGTCTCCACCAGATGCGAACGCGTCGCGAACCGGCTGCGAAGCTCGCGCGACACAAGCGAACTGAAGCGTAGTTTTTCGCTTCTGTTCTATTTTTTCGGCTTGTCGCGCGTCACGATGGCCTGTTTATACACAGAAATATGCTCTAAAATGCTGGTATACATGCTCTGATTTATATTTCATCCTTATATTAGGCTACTGGGGGTGTGTCCATAGTTCCCTCCCAGATATTTTATAAGCAGCTAAAAAAATACAAGCATTTTCGTTTTTGTATTGTCCTTGCAGGAAAAAACAAAACAAACAACAACAAAAAACTGGAACCAGGGGAAAAGGCAAACTTAGTTTCGCTATCATATTTTGCGGAGGGGGTGGGGTAAATTTGAAAATACACCACAGAACGACGTAGCCTATTGAATGGCGTAGAAGTGAATGCACCGAGCAGCGGTTTGTTAGCTCGAGTGTTGGAAGGTAGTTTTTAACCAACCATTGCTCAGCCTATTTGACTTCTCCGATGTCTTCGTTCGCCGTGCTTTCAAAAAGGGCTTGTTAATAAAAATCAGATAATCCACAGAGCTTTAAAAATCATATTATTTAGTGGTCTTGCCGATGAAAATGCACCTATTTTATAAAGGAAGTTGTAAGCAAGCCTTTATTGCACTTGTACTTCAAAGCTTCCGGTGTTCATGGCGTTGTGGTGTTCATATCCCTTCAAGATTAAACTGTTACGCTATCTTTTTGATGATTAGCTGATTTTACTAAATCTGATCCTATAAATGTTTTGACGTGAATGACAAGACAACACGGAAATTCCCAATGGTTGATTACGGATTATTTATTATTATTATTATTATTATTATTATTATTATTATTATTATTATTATTATCATCATCATTACATATTCTTCATAAAGTTTGCACGCTTGTTAACCAAGCAAATAAATTAATACAGTTTGAGATTGATTATTATGTAGGCTACGTCGCGATTTAAGTTTATGGTAATTCTTTAAAGCGTTTACTTTCTCACGTATTTACATGAGTTAACAAAATATTACCAAATTAACAAACTGAAAAAGGTCTCTCACCAAGTATTCACTTGACCCATAATAAACAGTCGCGAACAAACGTGAAATACACGATGTAATCCCACTGCAGACTGCGAGAGCTACTAGGAATATAGAGCTTTAAGCAAGCCTTTGGGCGACACAAACGGAACCAGTGGAGACACGCTACGCGCCGCGCTGTGCTGCTTCGCCGTGCTGCTTACGCGACGCTTACGCGACGCGTGCGGTGGGTGCCCGGCGTAACATTCCTTCCCCGACGGTCAGACCCTCCCCTCACTGATAAAAACTAGACCCAACGGTGTCGGATTACTTGCGTCGCCATGGATGTCGCTTGCCGTAAAGAAGTTTACTAGATGTCGTAACACTTAGAATTTGCAGCAACAGCTCTTCCGCACCCCACCTAATAAAAAAGTCCAAATGGCGGGCAAAAAATATGGCGGACATAGGTGCTCCCAAAAGCAAAGTAGAGCACATTCAGATGCATCGGTCGATGAAGTTTTGTGTTGATCTGACTTACGGTGTAGGAGTATGACCCTTTGTTATAGCGCCACCATCTGGCCGACATAGGTGATTTGTAGTGACTGAGTAGTGGGGGGCCATAGGAACCCACCTACCAAATTTGGTTGGTCTGCAACTTATGGTTCCTGAGCCTGACATTTTAGCGGAGAAAACTGCCACGCCCCAACTAAAAAGTCAAAATGGCGGGCGAACAATATGGCGGACATAGGTGGTGCCAATGGCAAAGTTGTAGAGCACGTTCAGATGCATAGGTCGATGAAGTTTTGTGTTGATCTAACTCATGGTGTAGGAGTTATGGCCTTTTAGGCAAAACCCTTTGTTATAGCGCCACCATCTGGCCGACATAGGTGATTTTTAGTGCCTGAGTAGTGGGGGGCCATAGGAACCCACCTGCCAAATTTGGTTGCTCTAGGACTTATGGTTGCTGAGCCTCAGACACTTTTAGCGGAAAAAAATAAGAATAATAATCCTAACAAATACAATAGGGTTCCACCAGCTTCGCTGCTTGGACCCCTAATAATAAATCAACACGTATCCTTACATCCAGGTAAGATTGAAATATACAAACTAAACAACTAACGCTGTCGTCCTCCTTTATTTCGCATTTTCACAACTACCTCTGCTTGAGGAGGTTTTTATTAGGTGCCATAAATGCACCTATGACGATCTCACGGACAAATGACGAAACTTGGCAGTTCGCTTATGGTCCGATACTGTAGCGTTAAAGGGACGTCATGAAACTAAACCTCACATCGACAGGCAATTTATTACTCTTAAATTAGTATCTTTTACAACTGCCCTACAGTCTCTAGTCAATAAGTTACCCTCACTGAGTTGGAAACGGCAGAAGTCGCTGCTAGTTTGAGACGCGCCTTGGAAAGGATGGAGACAGGATAGACAATCCCCCAATAGGCCTACAACATGAAGATTGACGTCAAATTAACGTTTTAAAATAAGAAAGTGACACAAAGGTTATGTGTAGCGCTATCGTTTATCTAGCAAGACGGTACTCATACCGAACCCAACAGACAACACGATGAAATACCAAAAATATTTAACTAGCAATCCATGCATCTGAATATACTTACGGTATTGATGTACTCCGCGCAGCAAACTGAAAGGAACATGCACGAATTAGCTAACCGCAAACGTGGGGACTTTACCGATTAATGCTACCTTGTTACCGCTAACGCTGCTGTTAAGCTAACTTGGCTCACAAGCTAAAACGTTATGAACTGTCAGAAATGAGTGGACTTGGGCTGAATGTGATGAGATACCGACTAGGGTGCTTTGACTGAAATCGTACCAGTGCCGTTTGATTTACAAAATACAAGCTTTATAAATAGATGCATGAAGTCATAAAACGTAGCGAACATACCAAACCAGCTAGATATTACCAGAATTCCGTGTTATTAGTTAACCATCTTGCTTTAGCAACTCCGCTTGTTACAGCTGACGGTGGTGTTTAGCGTAAATTGCACATGCCTTCTCAATGCATATAAGCAACTGCGAACTGATTAAACTGAGCTTAAATTTCAATTGCGATGCGCCATGTCTTTCCTGTCTATAAGAATGCCGATGTGGCAGCGCATATATCTATTTATTCTTCTGTTTCGTTGTAAATAATGAGACGAACTCAGTAACGCAGTTGTATTTCCGCCTTTGCTGGCCCCGGCAAGTGACGTTGACCAATCAGGAAAAACCTCAGCACATCGATTGCTCGATCGCTCATTCCTGAAACACCACAGAAACACGGGGACAAAGGATTGTAGATTGTGCGGGACATTCTAAGCAAAGGACGCTGCGATTTGGAGTTGTGATATAGACGTGTGTATTTAACGAGACAGAAAATCACGCTCTAGCCACTCTAAACTGTGAAGCCCTGGAGGAAGCCTGTACTGCGCATGTCTGAATGCAAAACATTGGAGCTTCCCAGGAGTATCCAATGGGAATATCAGACTTTGAAGGCAAAATACAGCTTCCCGAATGGTGTTTTTGGTTGGACCGCAACACAGCCAAAAACACCATTCGGGAAGCTGTACCGCAACAGCGGGGCCAGCCCTACAAACGCGAATGTCTGTGACTGACTGAGTGAGTGATGAAGTTACACTATTTGTCCGGCCGGATCACGTGTCATGTCCGGCCATACACTAAGTTTTAACCTGGTCTTGTTAAACTTGATTAATGATCGTTCCGTTTCTTATGAAAAGCAGATTGTGCATATACATGTTTAATTTTTAAAGCAAATCTACAGTTATTGAATAATTAGTATATCTTAGAAAGTATATTGAGTGCCAACTAAGGCTTAGAAATAGCATTCCCCAGAAGCGTCTAACTGCTTTGTTGCAAATATCCTGTGAAGGCCAGGTAAGGGACAGATACTAGAAAAACATACTGACCTTGAACAAGCAGAAGCAGCTTGCTGAGATGATAAGCTTAACTGGCCACTGGATGAGTGTTATAGTATTCAAGGTTGAAAAACAGAAGCTTTATGCAATGGCTAAGGAACATTCTAGCTTGCAGAAAAAAGATATGAGTGTGAACTAATCTTGAACCATAAAGGGAGACAGAAAAACGTTTGTTTGTCAGAGAATCGCAGACTCTGTTCATTTGTGTTCTCTCCATGCCGCATGCATAAACAACGCATGGCAGTACCAATGGGAATCCTAATGTGATCCTCATCACATATTATTGCATTGCATTTTGGGTAGTTGAGCGACAGTGAAGGGAGAGAGAGAGCTAGCCAGCCAATAAAAAATCAGTTTGTGTGCCTCAAACAACTGTTCAAATCAATCTAGCTCAGGGACAGAATACCTGACTTTCCATAAAACAAGCACGGAACCGTCCAGACCCACGGCGCAACTCACTTCCGCCGACACATTTTAGCTGGCACCACATGCGTCCTACTAAACAAAGCACCACCCGCGCATGTGTCCCACAAAACGTCCCTCAAAGGTCGTCCATGAGTGAGTGACCACAATTTGCCATGCATAGCCCATGGCGCCAGTTCCTGCGCGTCGTGGGAAAAAGACCTGTTAGAAAATTAGCAGTATTACTTACGAAAATATTATTTGAAAGTGGTAGCTAGCTGCTCTTTTAGGAAACAAGCCAAATACTGTGCAGTTAATATGTAATATAATGAGACCTGAGTTCGAGTCTCAGCAGATCCCTGTCCCAGCTGTTACATGGCTATGTTGCTAGCTAGGCATGTAGAAAAGCTGATTGTACAACCAGTTAACCCAACTAGCAAATATTTGTAGGAAGAAAACTTGTTCTAATGACCTATTTCACAAACAGTTAATTCTGGGTCGATTGCAGTGTCCCTTCAAGTCATAGACTAGCATGGGGATTTCTAATGACTTCCCAAATTTCCAGATGTAGACTAATTTATGATTTTTAAAAGATTCTAGTCGTTAAATCACCTTGATTTTTTACAGTGAATTCAATGGGCAGTAAGCTCTCTTGCCCTCAGTATGGGCAGTAGAGGCTGTTTCCCGTTACTTCCTAGGCTTCACTGCCTGGCCCCTCCCACCCTCTCCAGTTCCTCTGTACGCTCCATGGGTCAGGGGCATTGGTAGGTCATAAATGAGTGTGAAGAGCTAATGGTGACCGTTTCATATTTTGGAATGGAATGGAAGTGAATGCAGTTTGAAAAAAACTGCCACAAGTGAATGTTAGCGTAGCTAGCTTTGCTTCACGCTTACGACCTTGAGTTAACTTAGCCATACAATTGGACATGTCAGGAACTGACACAAGCAAAAGTTATTCAAATTACACCACATGACCAACATCCAACATCTCATCCAAAATGAATATGGAGATGGGCCACCCTTTGCTGCTATAACAACCTCCACTCTTCTGGGAAGGCCTTATACTAGATGTTGGAGCATTGCTGCAGGATTTGCTTCCATTCAGCCAGAAGAACATTAGTGAGGTCGGCACTGATAGGGCGATTTGGCCTGGCTTGCAGTTGGCTTTACAATTGATCCCAAAGGTATTCAATGGGGTTGAGGTCAGGGCTCTGTGTAGGCCAGTCAAGTTCTTCCACACCGTTCTTGACTAAACCATTTTTATTTGGACCTTTCTGTGTGCCCAGGGGTACTGTCATGCTGAAACAGAAAAGGGCCTTCCCCAAACTGTTAGGGAAGGGGGGCGTCCCGAAGGCGTCTTACATGGCTTAAATTGAAATTGCAAACAGAAAGCCATTACAATGTGATTGTACGCTGTAGCATTAAGATTAACTACCTACCAGCCATATCTGTCCCCCTCAAGATTCATTCATGCTGTCTGCTAAAAATCTTGGCAGTCTGGATAACAAATTGTCTTTAACTAAGAATTTTGCAGGATTGTGAATCATACCTAGCCAAGACTGCATCTATCTCAGTGCTGTTGACCTGCTTCCATAGCTCTTCTGGAGTATTTTACAGCCATTAGTTCAGACAACAAATACTGGGCACAACAGTTATTGATCTGGGATATTGCTGGATAGTCCTCACTTGTGTGAACAGAAGCAGGTGGCGTTGCTGGTAAATGTTCCGTGTTCCACACATGAAAGTGGTTTCACTCTCCTACCAGACCACAGGCCAGACCACAGGCCAGGCTACAGGACAGACCACAGGGCAGACCACAGACCAGGCTAGGCTACAGGACAGACCACAGGCCAGACCACAGGCCAGGCTAGAGGACAGACCACAGAGCAGACCACAGGGCAGGCTAGAGGACAGACCACAGGGCAGACCACAGGCCAGGCTACAGGACAGACCACAGACCAGACCACAGGGCAGGCTACAGGACAGACCACAGAGCAGACCACAGGGCAGGCTACAGACCAGACCACAGGCCACCATCCTGCCTCTCCCTAAAGAGGGCCTCCTCTCAATCACACCTCTTATCTATCCTGGTCCTCAGGTGCAGGAATAAGCTCCCCATTACAGTCAGGACAGCAGCATCTTAATCTTTTATTTTTAAAAAGCACTCAGCACTCTCCAGAATGAATTAAACTCATAATCTTTCTGCTTTCAAATGAATTTATTTAGTTACAAAAAACAAATCAATTAAAAAATGTACAACAAAAGCTTAGAAAAAACATGTGTAAATAGCTTTACAAAACTTTTCCCAGACTTTTAACATTTCAGAACATTAAAGAAAAGGCAGCGACCGGTGGTCACTAACATCACCACTCAAAACGCAGGGGAGGAGGAAGCATGGCAACAGCAAAACTATTCAGGCTTCTTCATCATCACCTCCATCCTCATCGTCATCAAGGAAAAAAACCCTTAAAAATATTTGGATATTGTGCTATTCTACATAGCTATTCTACACAGCACACTGTAGAGTTTATCAGTCCTGCTTTGATAGCACTGAAGCAGATGATTAATTAAGGAGGCTCACTAGAGCTTACTCTGCTCAATCCCTTTAAACATCAGTACTGGCGTCTATGTGGGCCACTGACAGGGTTAGTTAAGACCTGGTCAGTACTGTTGTCATGGAAACATGTGCTGTCACAGGAAAGCCTGTGGGCTGTGTGTTCTGAAGGGGCGGCGCTCGACCAACTTCTTTGATCTGGTAAATGAAGTACAGAAAGTGGCAGAAGTGGCAGAAGTGTTGGATGGTGTCAGAGGTACGCTGGAGTCAGGTAAGGCTGGGGCGGATTGGTGGGGTCATGTACAGGTAAGTGCTGGGTGTAGGTAGGGCTAGGGCGGACAGGTCGGGTCATGTACAGGTAAGTGCTGGGTGTAGGTACGGCCGGGGCAGATAGGTGGGGTCATGTACAGGTAAGTGCTGGGTGTGAGGCCGGGGCGGATAGGTGGGGTCTACAGGTAAGTGCTGGGTGTACAGGTGGGGTGGGGTCATGTACAGGTAAGTGCTGGGTGTAGGCCGGGGCGGATAGGGGGGTCTAGTACAGGCGGAGGCAGGTGGGGTCATGTACAGGTAAGTGCTGGGTGTAGGTACGGCCGGGGCGGATAGGTGGGGTCATGTACAGGTAAGTGCTGGGTGTAGGTACGGCCGGGGCGGACAGGTCGGGTCATGTACAGGTAAGTGCTGGGTGTAGGTAGGGCTAGGGCGGACAGGTCGGGTCATGTACAGGTAAGTGCTGGGTGTAGGTACGGCCGGGGCGGATAGGTGGGGTCACGGCCGGGTGTAGGTACGGCCGGGGCGGATAGGTGGGGGTGTAGGTAGGGCTAGGGCGGACAGGTGGGTCATGTACAGTAAGTGCTGGGTGTAGGTACGGCCGGGGCGGATAGGTGGGTCATGTACAGGTAAGTGCTGGGTGTAGGTACGGCCAGGGCGGATAGGTGGGGTCATGTACAGGTAAGTGCTGGGTGTAGGTAGGGCTAGGGCGGATAGGTGGGGTCATGTACAGGTAAGTGCTGGGTGTAGGTACGGCCAGGGCGGATAGGTGGGGTCATGTACAGGTAAGTGCTGGGTGTAGGTACGGCTAGGGCGGACAGGTGGGGTCATGTACAGGTAAGTGCTGGGTGTAGGTAGGGGGGCGGACAGGTGGGGTCATGTACAGGTAAGTGCTGGGTGTAGGTAGGGCTAGGGCGGACAGGTCGGGTCATGTACAGGTAAGTGCTGGGTGTAGGTAGGGCTAGGGCGGACAGGTCGGGTCATGTACAGGTAAGTGCTGGGTGTAGGTACGGCCGGGGCGGATAGGTGGGGTCATGTACAGGTAAGTGCTGGGTGTAGGTACGGCTAGGGCGGACAGGTCGGGTCATGTACAGGTAAATGCTGGGTGCAGCTGCCAATTTCTTAAAGCCACATCAGCCGATTCCATTTCAGTTTTTTATGTTTTTTGTTTTTGTTTATTTACTTATTTATTTTTAAGCAACAGGTAACAAAGGACACATAAGATTGTTTATTTGCTTAATAGTTTACCAATACATTCAGATACTTTAATTATTATTAATATTATTATTATTATTATTATTATTAACAGCATTGTTGTTATATTGTTGTCGTAGCCACACAGTAAAGGAGCTCTGATTCAGTGCGGCTGAATATTTTCTCAACTGCTTTCATGGTGCTTCACACCATGCTCTGCGACAGGCTTTATCTTAGGATACGTTTTAGTGCAACGATGGACAGAATGACATCTGCTGCAGTCACAGTGGAAGAGCTGATTTCTCTAATAAGCTCCTCAAAAGTTGCAAGTAGTGTCCACATGTTTTACCTTAAATGTGGATTACCTTTATAAGATAATGCTGAAAATCCACATCCTGAACATGATGCACTAATTATTCATCAGACTATTATGAGGATGCTGTCCAGCCTTTTGACTTTGATGACCGACTGTACTTATTTGAACCGGAATAGACAGACGAATAGCAAAGTTTAATTTGTGTGCGCACAGAATAGTGTAGCTTATGGTCTATTACAAAAATATGACATAGGTTAAAAAAAATGGACCTTTAATATCTGCTTCACATAATTATTAGACCACTGAGATTTTGGGAAAGATGTAGCAGCAGAATTACAATGCAGCTTGCGCATGGACTCTGCTCAGCTCACATTTCTTACATCATAAAACCGGAATACAGATCGGCAAAACTAAAAATTAAACCTGCCGATCACTGACCGCATGTTATGGAGCAAAACGGCCCAGTTCCAATCCACAGCCAATCAATCGCTGCACCCCTAGTTGTTGTTTTAAAGAAAATTGAAAACACGAACTGTTGAACCATAGTGCAGTACAAAATAAATACACTAGTATACAAAGGTGAACACACACAGGACAGAAAAAGAAAATCTTTGCATAAAAACATGGGGAAATGCTCTGGCACAGAGATGTGTTTTGAGTGTAGATTTAAAAACAGAGATGGACGGGGCAGACCTAATGCTGAGTGGTAGGCTGTTCCACAGTCTTGAAGCAAAGACTGCAAAGGCACGGTCGCTCTTGAGTCTTAGCTGGGACCATGGAACAGCCACAAGCACCTAGGTGAAGGACCGCAGGACTCTGTGCTATGGAGGGCTCTGAAACCAGAATGGAACAATTCCAGAATGTCATTGTGGTTTAGAAATGACATCAATTGGGAGAAGACTACATTGTCCAGTATTTTGTAATGGAAAAGCAGTTTAGAAATAGGATGAAAGTTGCAAAGTTTTCTGGAGTCAAAGGTGGACTTCTTAAGATGGGGCTGAGCATGTTTTAAGAGGCAGAGACAGTAGCAGTGGCTAAACTGGTCTTAATAACAGAGGGAATACTGGTACCAGTATGTGTGGATTGTGGATATGTACCGGAATGCGGTACCTGTGTGTGAGCCCTTCAGTGTTTGCGGTGCCTGTGTGTGTGAGCCCCTCAGTGTTTGTGGTGCCTGTGTGTGTGAGCCCCTCAGTGTTTGTGGTGCCTGTGTGTGGGAGCCCCTCAGTGTTTGTGTGTGTGTGGGAGCCCCTCAGTGTTTGTGGTGTTTGTGGTGCCTGTGTGTGGGAGCCCCAGTCAGTGTTGTGTGGTGGTAACCTGTGTGTGTGAGCCTGTGTGTGTGAGCCCCTCAGTGTTTGTGGTGCCTGTGTGTGTGAGCCCCTCAGTGTTTGTGGTGGTGCCTGTGTGTGTGAGCCCCTCAGTGTGGTACCTGTGTGTGTGAGCCCTCAGTGTTTGTGTTTGTGGTGCCTGTGTGTGTGAGCCCCTCAGTGTTTGCGTGTTTGTGGTGCCTGTGTGTGGGAGCCCCTCAGTGTTTGCGTGTTTGTGGTGCCTGTGTGTGTGAGCCCCTCAGTGTTTGTGGTACCTGTGTGTGTGAGCCCCTGTGTGAGCCCCCCTCAGTGTTTGGTGTTTGTGGTGCCTGTGTGTGGGAGCCCCTCAGTGTTTGTGGTGCCTGTGTGTGTGAGCCCCTCAGTGTTTGTGGTGCCTGTGTGTGTGAGCCCCTCAGTGTTTGCGTGTTTGTGGTGCCTGTGTGTGTGTGAGCCCCTCAGTGTTGTGTGTGCCTGTGTGTGGGAGCCCCTCAGTGTTTGTGGTACCTGTGTGTGTGAGCCCCTCAGTGTTTGTGGTGCCTGTGTGTGTGAGCCCCTCAGTGTTTGTGGTGTTTGTGGTGCCTGTGTGTGTGAGCCCCTCAGTGTTTGCGTGTTGTGTGTTTGTGTGTGGTGTGTGAGCCCCTCAGTGTTTGTGGTGCCTGTGTGTGGTGCCTGTGTGTGTGAGCCCTCAGTGTTGCCTGTGTGTTGTGTTTGTGCCTGTGTGTGTGAGCCCCTCAGTGTTTGTGGTGCCTGTGTGTGTGAGCCCCTCAGTGTTTGTGGTGCCTGTGTGTGTGAGCCCCTCAGTGTTTGTGGTGCCTGTGTGTGGGAGCCCCTCAGTGTTTGTGGTGCCTGTGTGTGTGAGGTGCCTGTGTGTGTGAGCCCAGTGTTTGTGTGGTGTGTGAGCCCCTCAGTGTTTGCGTGTGGTGCCTGTGTGTGTGAGCCCCTCAGTGTTTGTTTGTGGTGCCTGTGTGTGTGTGGTGCTGCCCCTCAGTGTTTGTGGTGCCTGTGTGTGTGTGAGCCCCTGTGTGTGGGAGCCCCTCAGTGTGGGAGCCCCTCAGTGTTTGTGGTACCTGTGTGTGGGAGCCCCTCAGTGTTTGCGGTACCTGTGTGTGTGAGCCCCTCAGTGTTTGCGTGTTTGTGGTGCCTGTGTGTGTGAGCCCCTCAGTGTTTGTGGTTCCTGTGTGTGTGAGCCCCTCAGTGTTTGTGGTGCCTGTGTGTGTGAGCCCCTCAGTGTTTGTGGTGCCTGTGTGTGTGAGCCCCTCAGTGTTTGTGGTGCCTGTGTGTGTGAGCCCCTCAGTGTTTGCGTGTTTGTGGTGCCTGTGTGTGTGAGCCCCTCAGTGTTTGTGGTACCTGTGTGTGGGAGCCGCTCAGTGTTTGCGTGTTTGTGGTGCCTGTGTGTGGGAGCCCCTCAGTGTTTGCGTGTTCGCGGTACCCCAGTGGGGACGTTGCTAATGTGCAGCAGAGGCTGGGGGAGGCGTAGGTGAGCTTTGCGTTTGTGGCTGCCCTGGTGGCCAAGCGGGCCAGGTGAAGTGCCTGAGGCCATGATGGGCGGACCTGAAACAGAACAAAGGAGCAGTTTGACGAAACCCTGCAATAACGAACCAACACATTCACTCAAAGCCTGAACATTATCAAACCCTGCAATAAGAACCAACACATTCACTCAAAGCCTGAACATTATCAAACGCTGCAATAAGAACCAACACATTCACTCAAAGCCTGAACATTATCAAACCCTGCAATAACAACCAACACATTCACTCAAAGCCTGAACATTATCAAACGCTGCAATAAGAACCAACACATTCACTCAAAGCCTGACCATTATCAAAATAAGCCAACACATGCAATAAAAACCCTGCAACCAACACATTCACTCAAAGCCTGAACATTATCAAACCCTGCAATAACAACCAACACATTCACTCAAAGCCTGAACATTATCAAACCCTGCAATAACAACCAACACATTCACTCAAAGCCTGAACATTATCAAACGCTGCAATAAGAACCAACACATTCACTCAAATCCTAAGCGGGGCTCACCTGTAGGGTTCGTGTTGAGGGGAGGTTTTGCTCTGGTGAGTGGGGGGAAGGCTCTGGGCTGTGGGCGGGGCTGGGGGCGAAGCTGGGGGCGGAGCGTAGGGACAGTTGGCTGGACGCTGATGTGCAGGTGGGGGTCAGAACTGCTGTCAAGGGGACCCAAACCTTGAGCCATTACCT
>CM045884.1:79012599-79020099 GCA_025169545.1 Anguilla japonica
GTATGAGGATATGTGTGTTGGTGTGGGTGTGTGTGGGTATGTGTGCGTGGGTCTGTGTGTGTAAGTGTGTGTGTGTGAGTGTGTGCGAGTGTATGTGTGTGTGCGTGGGTATGTGTGTAGTGCGTGTGTGTGCAGTGCATGGTGTTTACCATTGATGAACTGCCTCTGCTGCTGAATGATCTCATCACACAGGTGCCTGTGCTGCTCAAATCTCTGCACCACATAGTTCTTCTGGCGGATGAGGTTGTCCTTGAGCAGGGTGTGGGACTGCATCTCTGCGTTCTCGATCTCCAGCTCGTGCACCTTGCAGAGCAGCCCCAGCACCTCCCGCTGCTCGTCTGAGCTCACCCGGCGAGGCAGCAGCTCCTCCAGCCTCCGTGCCCCCTCCCTCAGCTCCCTGAACTGCCGCTCCAGCGCCACCTGCAGCACAGGGGGAGAAACAGCACCACACAGGGCGCGCAGGCAATGAGTATTGTACCTCATCGAACCTGTGTTGTGTAGCCAATGACCTTTGGTGTGCACTCATTGTACCTCACTTTGGATAAAAGCGTCTGCCAAATAAATGTAATGTAGTGTGTGTGTGTGTGTGTGCATGTGTGCGTATGTGTATGTGTCTGAGCATGCATGTGTGTGCGTGTGTATGTGCGTATGGGTGTGTTTGTGTGTGTGTGCATGTGCGTGTGTGTGTTTGTGTGCATGTGAGTGTGCGTGCGTGTGTGTATGTGTGTGTGCGCGTACGTGTGTATGTGTGTGTGTGCGTGTGCGTGCGTGCGTGTGTGTGTGAGTGTGCGCATGTGCGCGTGCGTGTGTGCGTGTGTGTGCGTGTGTGGTGTGTGTGTGTGTATGTGGTGTGTGTGTGTGTGTGTGTGTGTGTGTGTGTGTGTGTGTGTGCGTGCGTGTGTGTGTTTGTGTGCATGTGAGTGTGCGTGCGTGTGTGTATGTGTGTGTGCGCGTACGTGTGTATGTGTGTGTGTGTGTGTGTGCGTGTGCGTGTGTATGTGAGTGTGCGCATGTGCGCGTGCGTGTGTGCGTGTGTGTGCGTGTGTGCGTGTGTGTGTGTGTATGGGTGTGTGTGCGTACGTGTGTATGTGTGTGTGTGTGTGTGTGTGCGTGCGTGTGCGTGTGCGTGTGCATGTGCGTGTGCGTGCGTGCGTGTGTGAGTGTGCGCGTGTGCGCGTGCGTGTGTGTGTGTGTACGTGTGTGTGTGTGTGCGTGTGTGTGTGTACCTTCTTTTTCTGGATTCTCTTCTGTTCTCCCATGAGCGTGGCCAGGCTGTGGCGGGCGCGGGTCACCTCCTCTGTCTCGGTGGTGTCGGGCGGCGTTTCCGGCGACTCGCAGTCCTCGCTCTCGTCCTTATTGGCGCTTTCTTTGCGCCGCTCCGCCTGCCACTTACAGGCCCTGCGGCTCTGCTCCTGCTCCCAGCTGCAGCCACAAAAACACCAAAAACACCAACTCAATGGCCTGAGGGAACTACATTCAGATCTCGCATACAGAGCTAGATTTACAGTAATCACATCCCTCATACAGAGCTAGATTTACAGTCATCACATCCCTCATACAGAGGTAGATTTATAGTAATCACATCCCTCATACAGAGCTAGATTTACAGTAATCACATCCCTCATACAGAGCTAGATTTACAGTAATCACATCCCTCACACAGAGCTAGATTTACAGTAATCACATTCCTCATACAGAGCTAGATTTATAGTAATCACATCCCTCATACAGAGACAGTTTTACAATAACCAGATCACTTACACAAACCTAGTTCTACAATAATTACATCACTTATATAGAGCTCAGTCTGTGATGGTGAGCAGGGGTGTAATGGTGAGCAGGTGTGCAGCACTGTGATGGTGAGCAGGTGTGTGTTGTTGAGCAGGGGTGTGTTTTTGAGCAGATGTGTGATGGTGAGCAGTTGTGCAGCACTGTGATGGTGAGCAAGTGTGTGATGGTGAGCAGATGTGTGTTGGTGAGCAGCTGTGTCATGGTGAGCAGGGGTGTGTTTTTGAGCAGATGTGTGATGGTGAGCAGGTGTGCAGCACTGTGATGGTGAGCAAGTGTGCGATGGTGAGCAGATGTGTGTGGTGAGCAGGTGTGTGATGTGAGCAGGTATGCAGCACTGTGATGGTGAGCAGGTGAGCAGGTGTGTGATGGTGAGCAGGTATGCAGCACTCACTCTGTGATGGTGAGCAGGTGAGCAGGTGTGTGATAGTGAGCAGATGTGTGTTGGTGTGCAGGTGTGATAGTGAACAGTGTGCAGCACTCACTCTGTGATGGTGAGTAGGTGTGTGTTGGTGAACAGTATGCAGCACTTACTCTGTGATGGTGAGTAGGTGTGTGTTGGTGAGCAGGTGAGCAGGTGTGTGATGGTGAGTAGGTGTGTGTTGGTGAACAGTATGCAGCACTTACTCTGTGATGGTGAGTAGGTGTGTGTTGGTGAGCAGGTGAGCAGGTGTGTGATGGTGAGTAGATGTGTGTTGGTGAACAGTATGCAGCACTTACTCTGTGATGGTGAGCAGGTGTGTGTTGGTGAGCAGGTGAGCAGGTGTGTGATGGTGAGTAGGTGTGTGTTGGTGAACAGTATGCAGCACTTACTCTGTGATGGTGAGTAGGTGTTTGGACGTGTCGCTCTGGATCTCCATGCTGCAGTTCTCCAGCTCCATCAGTGTTTTGCGGATCTCCATCTGCTGGCGGAAAGCTTGGATCAGCTGCTCCCTGAGCTGGTCCATCTCCTCACGGCTCTGGAGCGATGTGTGTGCCTGTACTTGGGCTAGAGCGACGAAACGGTATCCCATCAGCCCTCTGTCCATCCCATCAGCCAATCCCATCAGCTCTCTGGCCATCCCATCAGCCAATCCCATCAGCTCTCTGGCCATCCCATCAGCCAATCCCATCAGCCTTCTGCCCATCCCATCAGCAAATCCCATCAGCCCTCTGTCCATCCCATCAGCAAATCCCATCAGCCCCCTGCCCATCACATCAGCCAATCCAATCAGCCAATCCCATCAGCCCTCTGTCCATCCCATCAGCCAATCCCATCAGCCTTCTGCCCATCCCATCAGCAAATCCCATCAGCCCCCTGCCCATCACATCAGCCCATCCCATCAGCCAATCCCATCAGCCCTCCCGCCAGCCAATCCCATCAGCCCTCCTGTCAGCCAATCCCATCAGCCTTCTGCCCATCCCATCCACCAATCCCATCAGCCCTCTGCCCATCCCATCAGCCAATCCCGTCAGCCCTCGTCTGCCAATGTCTGCATACCTAACAGCTAATGAAGCACTGCCATATGCTCATTTTTCATTCACTTTTTAATTAAATGAATTCAACCGGCAGACACTGCGGCCCTCCAAGACTGGAGTTAAACCAGCAAACACTGCCGCCCTACAGGATTGGAGTTAAACCTACAAAAACTGCAGCCCTCCAGGACTGGAGTTAAACCTGCAGAAACTGCGGCCGTCCATGACTGGAGTTAAACCAGCAGACACTGCTGCCCTCCAGGACTGGAGTTAAACCTGCAGACACTGCGGCCCTTCAGGACTGAAGTATAAGACCCCTGATCTAGACTATTTTATACTACAACATGATAATCTAGATTGTTGCTTACTTCAGGTCATTATTATGTGTGTAGTGTACGTCACGTTTGTTTAGGATGTGTGCAGATTGCGTGTATTGCGGTACCCTGTACATGGCGAATGTCAGCGTGCTCAGTGCTGCTGCTGGTCTGCCGGTCAGCCTGCTCAGAAATCTTGTTTTTGAGCCGCTGAATCTCACTGCGCAAGTCAGCGATGATGCTGGTGTACTGAGCGATGTGGTACGACACATTCAACAGGTTCTTCTTCACCTACACACAGGCACACAAACATTACATTTATTTAAAAACATTGTGATCCAAAGCGACGTACAAAAGTGCATATCATGGTCATTGGACAATTACAAAACACAGGTTCAAAAAGGTACAAACACACACACAGACAGCCACATAATCACTTTTCACTTTAACTTTAGAGCACACTCTTCCAGAGCCTTAACCGCTATGCTACACTGAGTAACAAGCCCAGAGCCTTTAGCGCTATGCTACACTGAGTAACAAGCCCAGAGCCTTTAGCGCTATGCTACACTGAGTAACAAGCCCAGAGCCTTTAGCGCTATGCTACACTGAGTTACACACCCAGACCTTTAACCGCTATGCTACACTGAGTAACAAGCCCAGAGCCTTTAGCGCTATGCTACACTGAGTAACAAGCCCTGAGCCTTTAGCGCTATGCTACACTGAGTAACAAGCCCAGAGCCTTTAGCGCTATGCTACACTGAGTAACAAGCCCAGAGACTTTAGCGCTATGCTACACTGAGTAACAAGCCCAGAGACTTTAGTGCTATGCTACACTGAGTAACAAGCCCTGAGCCTTTAGCGCTATGCTACACTGAGTAACAAGCCCAGAGACTTTAGCACTATGCTACACTGAGTAACAAGCCCAGAGACTTTAGCGCTATGCTACACTGAGTAACACACCCAGACCTTTAACTGCTGTGCTACACTGAGTAATTACCCCAGAGCCTTAACCGCTATGCTACACTGAGTAACCAGCCCAGAGACTTTAGCGCTATGCTACACTGAGTAACAAGCCCAGAGACTTTAGCGCTATGCTACACTGAGTAACACACCCAGACCTTAACCGCTATGCTACACTGAGTAACAAGCCCAGAGACTTAACCGCTATGCTACACTGAGTAATTACCCCAGAGCTTTAGCGCTATGCTACACTGAGTAACAAGCCCAGAGCCTTTAGCGCTATGCTACACTGAGTAACAAGCCCAGAGCCTTTAGCGCTATGCTACACTGAGTAACAAGCCCAGAGCCTTTAGCGCTATGCTACACTGAGTTACACACCCAGACCTTTAACCGCTATGCTACACTGAGTTACAAGCCCAGAGCCTTTAGCGCTATGCTACACTGAGTAACAAGCCCAGAGCCTTTAGCGCTATGCTACACTGAGTAACAAGCCCAGAGACTTTAGCGCTATGCTACACTGAGTAACAAGCCCTGAGCCTTTAGCGCTATGCTACACTGAGTAACAAGCCCAGAGACTTTAGCGCTATGCTACACTGAGTAACAAGCCCAGAGACTTTAGCGCTATGCTACACTGAGTAACAAGTCCCCAGAGCCTTTAGCGCTATGCTACACTGAGTAACAAGCCCAGAGACTTTAGCGCTATGCTACACTGAGTAACAAGCCCAGAGACTTTAGCGCTATGCTACACTGAGTAACACACCCAGACCTTTAACTGCTGTGCTACACTGAGTAATTACCCCAGAGCCTTAACCGCTATGCTACACTGAGTAACCAGCCCAGAGACTTTAGCGCTATGCTGCACTGAGTAACAAGCCCAGAGACTTTAGCGCTATGCTACACTGAGTAATTACACACCCAGACCTTTAACCGCTATGCTACACTGAGTAACAAGCCCAGAGACTTAACCGCTATGCTACACTGAGTAATTACCCCAGAGCCTTAACCGCTATGCTACACTGAGTAACAAGCCAGAGCCTTTAGCGCTATGCTACACTGAGTAACAAGCCCAGAGCCTTTAGCGCTATGCTACACTGAGTACAAGCCCAGAGACTTTAACGCTATGCTACACTGAGTAACAAGCCCAGAGCCTTTAGCGCTATGCTACACTGAGTAACAAGCCCAGAGCCTTTAGCGCTATGCTACACTGAGTAACAAGCCCAGAGACTTTAGCGCTATGCTACACTGAGTAACAAGCCCTGAGACTTTAGCGCTATGCTACACTGAGTAACACACCCAGAGACCTTTAACTGCTGTGCTACACTGAGTAATTACCCCAGAGACTTAAGCGCTATGCTACACTGAGTAACAAGCCCAGAGACTTTAGCGCTATGCTGCTACACTGAGTAACAAGCCCAGAGCCTTTAGCGCTATGCTACACTGAGTAACACACCCAGACCTTTAACCGCTATGCTACACTGAGTAACAAGCCCAGAGACTTAACCGCTATGCTACACTGAGTAATTACCCCAGAGCCTTAACCGCTATGCTACACTGAGTAACAAGCCCAGAGCCTTTAGCGCTATGCTACACTGAGTAACAAGCCCAGAGACTTTAGCGCTATGCTACACTGAGTAACAAGCCCAGAGACTTTAGCGCTATGCTACACTGAGTAACAAGCCCAGAGACTTTAGCGCTATGCTACACTGAGTAACAAGCCCAGAGCCTTTAGCGCTATGCTACACTGAGTAACAAGCCCAGAGCCTTTAACCGCTATGCTACACTGAGTAACAAGCCCAGAGACTTTAACGCTATGCTACACTGAGTAACAAGCCCAGAGACTTTAGCGCTATGCTACACTGAGTAACAAGCCCAGAGCCTTTAGCGCTATGCTACACTGAGTAACAAGCCCAGAGACTTTAGCGCTATGCTACACTGAGTAACAAGCCCAGAGCTTTAGCGCTATGCTACACTGAGTAACAAGGTCCAGAGCCTTAACCGCTATGCTACACTGAGTTACAAGCCCAGAGCCTTTAGCGCTATGCTACACTGAGTAACAAGCCCAGAGCCTTAACTGCTATGCTACACTGAGTAACAAGCCCAGAGCCTTAACCGCTATGCTACACTGAGTAACACACCCAGAGCCTTTAACCGCTATGCTACACTGAGTAACAAGACCAGAGCCTTTAACACTATGCTACACTGAGTAACAAGCCCAGAGCCTTTAGCACTATGCTACACTGAGTAACAAGCCCAGAGCCTTTAGCACTATGCTACACTGAGTAACAAGCCCAGAGCCTTTAGCGCTATGCTACACTGAGTAACAACTGTACAAAATTAGATAAGCCTATGAATTAGACACTGGTATCCCCTTGCCCACCACAGTTCCAGTCACTGGATCATACCAAAATTAGAGAAAGGGGGGCCAGGCTCACCCGTGTGCGGATACTCTTGGCACGGTCAGCGTAGGTCAGCGTGTTCCGTGACTCCTCAAACGCCAAAGAGGCGGGGCTAATGTGTGCGATCATCACTGTACGACTGTTCCCGCCCAAAGAGTCCTGCCAATCAAAGAGGAGGTAGGAGGGAATCTGAGGAATGTGCTGGAACATGGAAAACCAAATCTGGGAAACTGCTGCAGACAACCTACAGCAGGAGGAGTCTCCACATCAATCAGTCAATCAAACAAAATCTCTTTGCTTCTCTCCTTTACTCTTTACTTATTTTTGCACCTAAGTGGGGGGTGAGCAGGTGTCTGCTAGCTGTGTCTTTAGTTGCGTATACTTGGAGCAGGTGTATGTACTGTGAGCAGGTGTGTGTACCTTGTGCAGGTGTGTGTTCCATGAGCAGGTGTGAGTTCCATGAGCAGGTATGTGTACCGTGAGCAGGTGTGTGTACCTGGATCAGGTGTGTGTTCCATGAGCAGGTGTGTGTACTGTGAGCAGGTGTGTGTACCTTCAGCAGGCGTGCATACTGTGAGCAGGTGTGT
>CM045884.1:79025099-79094766 GCA_025169545.1 Anguilla japonica
GAAAGGTAGGATGGTGGACAGAGAGATAGAGATCTTTATACTTCATCAAAGACAGTATCCTGTTAAATCTGACAAAGTGGCCTATATATTAACCACATAAACACAATTCCTCACACTGTCATGATGTGTGAAAGTTCTGCAGTTTAAGTTTTAAAGCAGATCAAAATCTACATTGACAACTAAGCTGGAGCCATCTTCGGCTACATTCATCCCGGAAACAGGTAAAAACCTGCTCTATACAGATGACTGGCCACTACCATCACCACTGAAGACCAGGAGGAATACTGTCAGAACAGGGCCCTGGCAGTACATTTTAACAGTGCTGGCCCTAGTCATTGAGGGCCCCCTAAGCAGGATTTGATTTGGGACCCCCTCCCAGCCCAACATTGTAAATGATATATATATCTTAGAATAATTAGGGGGCCACCTGGTGGCTGTGGGGTCCTAAGCAGCTTACTGGGTCAAGCCAGCTCTGCATTTTAACATGGTATTCCCAAAACAAAATAATCCAAGAAAACTGTACGCAGCTTTACTGCAGGCAATGCCTTGCTACACAATACACTGCGTCCCAATGACCTCAGTCACAGCTTATTTAAAATTCCTATTTGAATTTGGATGAAATGTTTCAGATGTATCATCCAATGTCATCCAAGCCAGTTACACTGTACGGAAGTGAAATATGGGTCCACTCAGTCTGAACTACCTCAGTAAAACACACACAGTGCAGTCATCTCCTCCCTAAAAAGACATATTGCAGTCACCTTCTTCCATGTTTGTGGAGAGCGATGACTGGCTGATATTTGTACACGATTCTGAAGTCGGCCTTCCTTTTATGGGATTGCTAGGATTTTTCCTTATGCTAATCAACATGAATAGACATGTGCATCCAATTTACATCGTCTGGTACAACAGGGATATGTCTGTGAATAGGTCTGTGCCATGTTGATAAATTATGTTAATGAGACCCAGCATCTTGTGAATGTGTCCCGATTTGCCAATTCCACGGTGACAGCACAGATTTAGCTTGAGTAGCACGATTAGCACAATTAGCCATAATTACTGCAACACGGTACTGCATGTGTGATCAGCAGGGACTGCCCTGTCACACATGCACAACACCTGCTAGGACAGAAATGTACAAATCTGTTAAAGCAATCGCTGCTACGTCCTGTCTGTGACTCTTCCAAATAGTGCCACTTCCTGTCTGTGACTCTTCCACACACGATGCCACCCCGTTCCTACCTGTCGGCCCGTAGGCGAACACAGTGGCATTGTATCCTGAGATCAGCCCCTCAATCAGACCTTTAGTGGTGGCGCGATATACCTCCTCCTACAACACACACACACACCGATTACACACACACATTATACAAACACACACACACACAGTATACACACACACACACACACACCGATTACACACACACATTATACACACACACCGATTACACACACACATTATACAAACACACACACACAGATACCCACACACATTATACAAACACACACACCGATTACACACACACATTATACAAACACACACACACACACAGTATACACACACACACCAATTACACACACACATTATACACACACACACACACACAGATTACACACATACATTATACACACATACAGACACATTATCCACATGCAGTGATTACACATACATTATACATACACACAGATTACATACACACATTATACAAAAACACTGATTACACACACACACTGATTACATATACACATTATACATACACACTGATTACACACACACATTATACACGCACACACACACACACACACACACACACACCGATTACACACACACATTATACACACACACCCATTACACACACACACACACACACACACTGATTACACACACACACACACATTATACACACACACTAATTACACACACACATTATCCACACACACTGATTGCACACACATTATACACACACTGATTGCACACACACATTAGACATACACACTGATTACCCACACACATTATACATACACACTGATTACATACACACATTATACATAAACACTGATTACACACACACACTGATTACATATACACATTATACATACACACCGATTACACACATACATTATACACACACACACACACACCGATTACACACACACATTATACACACACACTGATTACACACACCCATTACACACACACACACGCACACTGATTACACACACACACATTATACACACACACACTAATTACACACACACATTATCCACACACACTGATTGCACACACATTAGATATACACACTGATTACACACACACATTAGACATACACACTGATTACCCACACGCATTATACATACACACTGATTACACACACACACACCGATTACACACACACATACACACTGATTACACACACACATTATACATACACACTGATTACACACACACATTATACACACACGCCGATTATACACACACATTATCCACACACACTGATTACACACATACATTATACATACATACTGGTTACACACACACATACACACTAATTACATACACACATTATACATACACACCGATTACACACACACATTATACACACACACCGATTACACACACCCATTATACACACACATTATCCATACACACCGATTATACACACACATTATCCACACACACCGATCACCCACACACATTATACATACACACTGATTACACACATACACATTGATTACATACACACATCATACATACACACCGATTACACACACATTATACACACACACCGATTATACACACACATTATGCACACACAACCGATTATAAACACACATTATCCAGACACACCAATCACCCACACACATTATACATACACACCAATTACACACACACATTATACACACACACCCATTACACACACCCATTATACACACACATTATCCATACACACCGATTATACACACACATTATCCACACACACCGATCACCCACACACATTATACATACACACTGATTACACACATACACATTGATTACATACACACATCATACATACACACCGATTACACACACATTATACACACACACCGATTATACACACACATTATGCACACACAACCGATTATAAACACACATTATCCACACACACCGATCACCCACACACATTATACATACACACCAATTACACACACACATTATACACACACACCCATTACACACACCCATTATACACACACATTATCCATACACACCGATTATACACACACATTATCCACACACACCGATCACCCACACACATTATACATACACACTGATTACACACATACACATTGATTACATACACACATTATACACACACACCGATTATACACACATATTATGCACACACAACCGATTATAAACACATATTATACACACATATACACACAGATTACAAACAGACATTATACACACACATTATACACACACTGATTACACACACATTATGCACACACACATTATACACACACACAGATTACACACACACATTATACACACTCATACACATACACACACTACTGCATACACAAACACATAGATACATATACAAGACACACACACACACACACACACACACACACAAACATATATACCTGGCTAGCAGAGCAATCAAATGCCACATCAAACATGTAGGTCTTTTCCCTTGATCGGTGAGCCCGCAAGATATCATCAGGATCTTCACCTGGGTCCATCAGAACCACCATCTGAGGCAGAGAGAGAGGGAGAGAGAGAGGGAAAAAGAGAGAGAGAGAGAAACAGATGGGACAAAGAAGGATAGAGTGAGAGAGGAGAGAGAGAGAGAGGGAGAGAGAGAGAAAGACAGAGAGAAGAGAGAGGAGAAAGACAGAAAGAGGAGAGAGACAGAGTCTTTATTGGCTATTGGCATGAAACAATTGTAATTATTGCCAAAGCAAATACACACACACACACACACGCACACACACACACACACGCACACATATATATATATATATATATCATGTTAAATGTTAAGGCCAAAGCTCCCTGACGCATTGATTTTTAGTCCAAGGTAATCGTAGCTTAGTGTGTGTTCAATGGCATTGTTTCCTAGAGTAAAAAAAAACTGCTTTCCTGAGATCTGGGATTTTTTGTAAGATCATAATAATCTTTGTCTTTTCTCAGTTCTGACAGTATTGCTCCAGCAGATCTCTCTCCCTCTCTCTCTCTCCTGTCTGGAGTGGCTTTTGGGTCGGGTAAGAGAGTAGTTGTGGGCGAGGGATGAAAACACAGCCCTCACTTTGAAGCTACTTGATTTAAATTCATCAGCAGCAAACAGTTTCACACCTACTGACCACAGTGTGTAGTAAGCACAAACACACACACGCCCACAAGCACGCATGTACGCACACACACACACACACACACACATGCACAGACACACTCCCACAAACAATGCACTCTAGATACTAGTATGGTGGAACAGTTTAACATGGGACGCAAAAGTGCCAGGCCCTGGCATAATGCACTGTGGGACTTGTAGTGTGGTAGAACAGATTTAAAATGGGACACAGGAGTGCCAGGCTTCGGCACAATGCACTGTGGGATTTGTAGTCTGGTAGAACAGTACGACATGGGACACAGGAGTGCCAAGCTTCAGCACAATGCACTGTGGGACTTGTAGTGTGGTAGAACATATAAAATGGGAAACAGGACTGCCAGGCTCTGGCACAATGTACTGTGGGAACTTTTCTCCTTGAGGAGAGGCAGTCTGTGAGCTAACAGACAGGGCCCCTATAGAATCCTACTGTATTACACCACTAACAGACAGGGTCCCTGTATAATCCTACTGTATTACACCACTAACAGACAGGGCCCCTATATAATCCTACTGTATTACACCACTAACAGACAGGGTCCCTGTATAATCCTACTGTATTACACCACTAACAGACAGGGTCCCTGTATAATCCTACTGTATTACACCACTAACAGACAGGGTCCCTGTATAATCCTACTGTATTACACCACTAACAGACAGGGTCCCTGTATAATCCTACTGTATTACACCACTAACAGACAGGGCCCCTATAGAATCCTACTGTATTACACCACTAACAGACAGGTTCCTATATAATCCTACTGTATTACACCACTAACAGACAGGGTCCCTATATAATCCTACTGTATTACACCGCTAACAGACAGGGTCCCTATATAATCCTACTATTTTACACCACTAACAGACAGGGCCCCTATAGAATCCTACTGTATTACACCACTAACAGACAGGGTCCCTGTATAATCCTACTGTATTACACCACTAACAGACAGGGCCCCTATAGAATCCTACTGTATTACACCACTAACAGACAGGGCCCCTATAGAATCCTACTGTATTACACCACTAACAGACAGGGCCCCTATAGAATCCTACTGTATTACACCACTAACAGACAGGGTCCCGATATGATCCTACTGTATTACACCACTAACAGACAGGGTCCCGATATAATCCTACTGTATTACACCACTAACAGACAGGGTCCCTGTATAATCCTACTGTATTACACCACTAACAGACAGGGTCCCTGTATAATCCTACTGTATTACACCACTAACAGACAGGGTCCCTATAGAATCCTACTGTATTACACCACTAACAGACAGGGTCCCTATATAATCCTACTGTATTACACCACTAACAGACAGGGTCCCTGTATAATCCTACTGTATTACACCACTAACAGACAGGGTCCCTATATAATCCTACTATTTTACACCACTACATGATACTGCCCCTGAAGCATGCTGCATAATACAGCTCATGGTCAGGGGGCACGTCGTAGGGTGTGATGGCTTGTGGGATCCCCTGTTATATCAGTGGCATGCCTACATTTCTTGCGCCCAAAGACCAGCTGTGCTCCTAGGTAAAGCAGGATACTGAGGAGACAGATGGGCAGTTGTGCTCCTGGGTAAAGCAGGATACTGAGGAGACAGATGGGCAGTTGTGCTCCTGGGTAAAGCAGGATACTGAGGAGGCAGATGGGCAGTTGTGCTCCTGGGTAAAGCAGGATACTGAGGAGACAGATAGGCAGTTGTGCTCCTGGGTAAAGCAGGATACTGAGGAGACAGATGGGCAGTTGTGCTCCTGGGTAAAGCAGGATACTAAGGAGACAGACAGTTGTGCTCCTGGGTAAAGCAGGATACTGAGGAGACCGATGGGCAGTTGTGCTCCTGGGTAAAGCAGGATACTGAGGAGACAGATGGGCAGTTGTGCTCCTGGGTAAAGCAGGATACTGAGGAGACAGATAGGTGTGCTCCTGGGTAAAGCAGGATACTGAGGAGACAGATGGGCAGGTGTGCTCCTGGGTAAAGCAGGATACTGAGGAGACAGATAGGTGTGCTCCTGGGTAAAGCAGGATACTGAGGAGACAGATGGGCAGTTGTGCTCCTGGGTAAAGCAGGATACTGAGAGGAGGTGGTTTGTGCAGCATATACTGAGCAGATGGTGCTCCTGGGTAAAGCAGGATACTGAGGAGACAGATAGGTGTTGTGCTCCTGGGTAAAGCAGGATACTGAGGAGACAGATATGGGGCAGTGTGCTCCTGGGTAAAGCAGGATACTGAGGAGACAGATGGGCAGTGCTCCTGTGCTCCTGGTAAAGCAGGAGGAGACAGATAGGGAGACAGGTGTGCTCCTGGGTAAAGCAGGATACTGAGGAGACAGATAGTGTGCTCCTGGGTAAAGCAGGATACTGAGGAGACAGATGGGCAGTTGTGCTCCTGGGTAAAGCAGGATACTGAGGAGACAGATAGGTGTGCTCCTGGGTAAAGCAGGATACTGAGGAGACAGATGGGCAGTGTGCTCCTGGGTAAAGCAGGATACTGAGGAGACAGATAGGTGTGCTCCTGGGTAAAGCAGGATACTGAGGAGACAGATGGGCAGTTGTGCTCCTGGGTAAAGCAGGATACTGAGGAGACAGATAGGTGTGCTCCTGGGTAAAGCAGGATACTGAGGAGACAGATAGGTGTGCTCCTGGGTAAAGCAGGATACTGAGGAGACAGATGGGCAGTTGTGCTCCTGGGTAAAGCAGGATACTGAGGAGACAGATGGACAGTTGTGCTCCTGGGTAAAGCAGGATACTGAGGAGACAGATGGGCAGTTGTGCTCCTGGGTAAAGCAGGATACTGAGGAGACAGATCAGGTTTCCAGCACCACGCCAGCATCTTTAGCACATGAGATTGTGCACTGATGCCAGGAAGTTGCTAACTGAGTTTCTGCCTAGACATGGGGCCCTGCTAAAATATTCATAGAGTTTTTCTCCTGTAGATGACAGCTTGCTTGCATGCATGTGCATTAAATGACAGCAAATGGATCAGTCACCAGCCTCGCACAAAGATCCATAAATTGTGTGTGTGTGCATGCGTGTGTGAGAGAGAGAGTGTGTGTTTGTGTGTGTGTGTGCATGTGTGTGTGAGAGAGAGAGTGTGTGTGTGTGTGTGTGTGAGTGTGTTTCTACTAATGCTGAAATTAAATGAGTGTATTCACAGTTATTGTGAGAAATTGTGTAAATGTCTGGGGAGTTGTACTAAAGGCAATGCCTACATATTACAAAACTGAAAATTGATCAAATGTGTGCCGCTATTTTAATGCTATAAGTGTATTGTGCTATTACACCTGACAATCTCAAGTCATACCAGACCTGGGTCAAATACATATTAAAGTATTTTAATTACTTTTAAATAATTATGTAGAAATTATTTGAAATCCAGCATTTACAAATATTGAGTATTTAAATTGAAAAATGTATTTGAAAATTAATTTAAGGAGCATTTGCATGTATTTGCAATAACTTTCAAATAAGTCTTAAAGAAACATTTAAAATACTGAATTTTCAAATACAAAGTGTTTTATTTAATGGAATTATTTGAAAATACTTTCACAACATAAGGCCAGTGGTGCAACTTGTGCAATTGCACCAAGCTTTTGAAAGACGTGAAAAGCACTGGATATGCGTGAACCTATCAGCTGAGCATTTAGTCTAATTAGAGGACAGTATTTTGAGGAGAACGTGTCAGGTGACTGCTGATGGCCCCAGTCCAATTGTCCCGATTTCCATTGTGAATTTGTAGTGAATATGCATGGGTGAATTCTATTTTATCAGTGTCTAACAAAATGTAAACGAAGGAACTGTACATAATTATTATGTATTATTATATAATTATTATTGTTATTATGGCTGCTGAACACGCTAACTACAGAAAAAAGAGTAAATACAGTAAAAGGCCACTAACTTTAAAAAGATTGCATGGGTACAAATAAACTGGCAAGCACCTTATCAAGAAGTCTGAGTTTGCCATACCCTCCACGCAAAGACATGTACAGGCATTTAGGCTAATGTCTGTTAGAGGCAGTGCATGGGTTGTTTAAAATTGCCAGCATAGATTACCCTTGCCCATAATCCAGATTCAACCCCTAGCCCCTAGTAGTTTCCCTGGAGTGCCCTCAGTATTATAACTCCCTGACATCTCATCGAGGGCCACTCACAAATATTGTACAAAGAACTCTGGGATACCCCTTTCAGCATAAAGCCTACATTGTTGTTGGCTCAGTTATTTCTGTTGCCTATCAGAGAAATATTTCAAAATGTTTCAAAATTGGATCTGTAAAGTACCTGGTTTCATAGGAAAATATTTATTTAAAAGAATGTCATTTTTAAATACTTTTTGGGAAAGTATTTGGTTTTCCATGAAAATAATTAAAATAAATCAAAGTATTTCATGTGTAAATGTATTTGAAAATACTTCAAATATATACAGTATTTAACTGCATTTTCAACTACAAATACATATTTGTATTTGACCCAGGTATGAATCATACCATCAAAAAGTGATGTCATTCCCCAGTATGTGATGGCATACCCTCAGTGTGATGTCATTCCCCAGTATGTGATGGCATACCCTCAGTGTGATGTCATTCTCCAGTATGTGAAGGCATGCCCTCAGTGTGATGTCATTACCCAGTATGTGAAGGCATACCCTCAGTGTGATGTCATTCCCCAGTATGTGACGGCATACCCTCAGTGTGATGTCATTCCCCAGTATGTGATGGCATACCCTCAGTGTGATGTCATTCCCCAGTATGTGATGGCATACCCTCAGTGTGATGTCATTCCCCATATGTGATGGCATACCCAGTGTGATGTCATTCCCCAGTATGTGATGGCATACCCTCAGTGTGATGTCATTCCCCAGTATGTGATGGCATACCCTCAGTGTGATGTCATTCCCCAGTATGTGATGGCATACCCTCAGTGTGATGTCATTCCCCAGTATGTGATGGCATACCCTCAGTGTGATGTCATTCCCCAGTATGTGATGGCATACCCTCAGTGTGATGTCATTCCCCAGTATGTGATGGCATACCCTCAGTGTGATGTCATTCCCCAGTATGTGATGGCATACCCTCAAAGAGGTTCCCGACCTACAGCATGCTCCCCTCAGGCAGTGTGTTTGCTAAGGTAGCCGTGTGCATGAACACCTGTTGCCATCCTACCATTATGCTAATGACATCCCGGGAAGAGGTTTTATTTATTCTGGGACAGGGTAAGGGGGAGGGGTTTATTTATTCTGGGTCAGGGTATAGGGGAGGGGTTTTATTTATTCTGGGTCAGGGTACAGGGGAGGGGTTTTATTTATTCTGGGTCAGGGTATAGGGGAGGGGGTTTTATTTATTCTGGGTCAGGGTACAGGGGAGGGGTTTTATTTATTCTGGGTCAGGGTACAGGGGAGGGGTTTTATTTATTCTGGGTCAGGGTACAGGGGAGAGGTTTTATTTATTCTGGGTCAGGGTATAGGGGAGGGGTTTTATTTATTCTGGGTCAGGGTATAGGGGAGAGGTTTTATTTATTCTGGGTCAGGGTATAGGGGAGGGGTTTTATTTATACTGGGTCAGGGTATAGGGGAGAGGGGTTTTTATTTATTCTGGGTCAGGGTATAGGGGAGGGGTTTTATTTATTCTGGGTCAGGGTATAGGGGAGGGGTTTTATTTATTCTGGGTCAGGGTAAAGGGGAGAGGTTTTATTTATTCTGGGTCAGGGTAAGGGGAGAGGTTTTATTTATTCTGGGTCAGGGTACAGGGGAGAGGTTTTATTTATTCTGGGTCAGGGTATAGGGGAGGGGTTTTATTTATTCTGGGACAGGGTAAGGGGAGAGGTTTTATTTATTCTGGGTCAGGGTATAGGGGAGGGGTTTTATTTATTCTGGGACAGGGTAAGGGGAGAGGTTTTATTTATTCTGGGACAGGGTAAGGGGAGGGGTTTTATTTATTCTGGGTCAGGGTACAGGGGAGAGGTTTTATTTATTCTGGGACAGGGTAAGGGGAGGGGTTTTATTTATTCTGGGTCAGGGTACAGGGGAGAGGTTTTATTTATTCTGGGACAGGGTAAGGGGAGGGGTTTTATTTATTCTGGGTCAGGGTATAGGGGAGAGGTTTTATTTATTCTGGGACAGGGTAAGGGGAGGGGTTTTATTTATTCTGGGTCAGGGTACAGGGGAGAGGTTTTATTTATTCTGGGTCAGGGTACAGGGGAGGGGTTTTATTTATTCTGGGTCAGGGTAAAGGGGAGAGGTTTTATTTATTCTGGGTCAGGGTACAGGGGAGAGGTTTTATTTATTCTGGGTCAGGGTAAAGGGGAGAGGTTTTATTTATTCTGGGTCAGGGTAAAGGGGAGAGGTTTTATTTATTCTGGGACAGGGTAAGGGGAGGGGTTTTATTTATTCTGGGTCAGGGTAAAGGGGAGGGGTTTTATTTATTCTGGGTCAGGGTAAAGGGGAGAGGTTTTATTTATTCTGGGTCAGGGTAAGGGGAGGGGTTTTATTTATTCTGGGACAGGGTAAGGGGAGGGGTTTTATTTATTCTGGGTCAGGGTAAAGGGGAGAGGTTTTATTTATTCTGGGACAGGGTATAGGGGAGGGGTTTTATTTATTCTGGGTCAGGGTATAGGGGAGGGGTTTTATTTATTCTGGGTCAGGGTATAGGGGAGGGGTTTTATTTATTCTGGGTCAGGGTATAGGGGAGGGGTTTTATTTATTCTGGGTCAGGGTAAAGGGGAGAGGTTTTATTTATTCTGGGTCAGGGTAAGGGGAGAGGTTTTATTTATTCTGGGTCAGGGTACAGGGGAGAGGTTTTATTTATTCTGGGACAGGGTAAGGGGAGGGGTTTTATTTATTCTGGGACAGGGTAAGGGGAGAGGTTTTATTTATTCTGGGACAGGGTAAGGGGAGGGGTTTTATTTATTCTGGGTCAGGGTACAGGGGAGTGGTTTTATTTATTCTGGGACAGGGTAAGGGGAGGGGTTTTATTTATTCTGGGTCAGGGTATAGGGGAGGGGTTTTATTTATTCTGGGACAGGGTAAGGGGAGGGGTTTTATTTATTCTGGGTCAGGGTACAGGGGAGGGTTTTATTTATTCTGGGTCAGGGTACAGGGGAGGGGTTTTTATTTATTCTGGGTCAGGGTAAGGGGAGAGGTTTTATTTATTCTGGGTCAGGGTACAGGGGAGAGGTTTTATTTATTCTGGGTCAGGGTATAGGGGAGGGGTTTTATTTATTCTGGGTCAGGGTAAGGGGAGAGGTTTTATTTATTCTGGGTCAGGGTAAGGGGAGAGGGGTTTATTTATTCTGGGACAGGGTAAAGGGGAGAGGTTTTATTTATTCTGGGACAGGGTATAGGGGAGGGGTTTTATTTATTCTGGGTCAGGGTATAGGGGAGAGGTTTTATTTATTCTGGGTCAGGGTATAGGGGAGGGGTTTATTTATTCTGGGTCAGGGTAAGGGGAGAGGTTTTATTTATTCTGGGTCAGGGTACAGGGGTGGGGTTTAATTTATTCTGGGTCAGGGTAAAGGGGAGAGGTTTTATTTATTCTGGGTCAGGGTACAGGGGTGGGGTTTAATTTATTCTGGGTCAGGGTATAGGGGAGGGGTTTTATTTATTCTGGGTCAGGGTACAGGGGAGGGGTTTTATTTATTCTGGGTCAGGGTATAGGGGTGGGGTTTTATTTATTCTGGGACAGGGTAAGGGGAGTGGTTTTATTTATTCTGGGTCAGGGTATAGGGGAGGGGTTTAATTTATTCTGGGACAGGGTAAGGGGGAGGGGTTTTATTTATTCTGGGACAGGGTAGGGGGGAGGGGTTTTATTTATTCTGGGTCAGGGTATAGGGGTGGGGTTTTATTTATTCTGGGACAGGGTAAGGGGAGAGGTTTTATTTATTCTGGGACAGGGTAAGGGGAGAGGTTTTATTTATTCTGGGTCAGGGTATAGGGGAGGGGGTTTTATATATTCTGGGTCAGGGTATAGGGGAGGGGTTTTATTTATTCTGGGTCAGGGTACAGGGGAGAGGTTTTATTTATTCTGGGTCAGGGTATAGGGGTGGGGTTTTTATTTATTCTGGGTCAGGGTATAGGGGAGGGGTTTTATTTATTCTGGGTCAGGGTATAGGGGAGGGGTTTTATTTATTCTGGGTCAGGGTATAGGGGAGGGGGTTTTATATATTCTGGGTCAGGGTATAGGGGAGGGGGTTTTATATATTCTGGGTCAGGGTATAGGGGAGAGGTTTTTATTTATTCTGGGTCAGTGTATAGGGGAGGGGTTTTATTATATTCTGGGTCAGGGTATAGGGGAGGGGTTTTATATATTCTGGGTCAGGGTATAGGGGAGAGGTTTTATTTATTCTGGGTCAGTGTATAGGGGAGGGGGTTTTATATATTCTGGGTCAGGGTATAGGGGAGGGGGTTTTATATATTCTGGGTCAGGGTATAGGGGAGGGGGTTTTATATATTCTGGGTCAGTGTATAGGGGAGGGGTAGGAATGTCAGGTTTCATGCTGTGATAATTGTATGTAAAAAAGGTATAATTTATTACATTTGCATGTGCTATCTTTAATTTCACAGTGTTACTCCACTCTTTGTTTTGAGTTACACTGGGCTTAGGCACCACAGTCATTCAGCTTATCTTTGAATATTGTTTGCTGTGAAGATTGTCCTGTTTCCACATTCAAATAAGAACAGGTAACTCACCTGTCCCCCCACATCCACCCATGCCGCACCAGCCAACCCCCTGTCCTCCACTTCCCCAGTCTGGCCCCATGCCCCCACCCAGCCCCCACCCAGCCCCCGCCCACACCTTGGAGGTGATATTCCTGCAGCACACAAAGACAAACAATGGCCCTGACCTTGTCTGGGTGTTGCCATGGAGACAAAGCCTTCCCCTAAACCATCCCTCTGTGTATGAACACAGCCACACACACACACACACAGACACAGCGCTTTTAACAGTAACACACACACCCAAACATAGTGCTTTTTAAAGCCACAGACACATGCACTCATACACACACACACACACAGTACTATAAACAGACACACACACAAACACACACACAGTGCTTTTAACAGTAACACACACACACACACACACACACACACACACACAACACACAACATAGTGTTTTTAAAGCCCTAGACACACACACAAACACACTGCTTTTAACAGCCACATACACACACACACACACACAGTGCTTTTAACAGTCACGCACAGACACACACACACACAGCTTTGGCAAGCCACACACACACACACACACACACACACACAAACATAGGGCTTTTTAAAGCCACACACACATGCACACATTTCTTATCGGTCAGTACCAATGAGAAGAAAGCACAGGGAGAGTAAGGAGCACAGGGAGAATGAGTGAGCAGCACAGGGAGAATGAGTGAGGAGCACAGGGTCAGTGAGGAGCACAGGGAGAGTGAGAAGCACAGGGTCAGTGAGGAGCACAGGGAGAGTGAGTGAGCAGCACAGAGAGAGTGAGAGAGGAGCACAGGGTCAGAGAGGAGCACAGGGAGAGTAAGGAGCACAGGGACAGTGAGGAGCACAGGGACAGTGAGAAGCACAGGGTCAGTGAGGAGCACAGGGAGAGTGAGTGAGCAGCACAGGGAGAGTGAGAGAGAAGCACAGGGTCAGTGAGGAGCACAGGGACAGTGAGGAGCACAGGGAGAGTGAGAAGCACAGGGAGAGTGAGTGAGCAGCACAGGGAGAGTGAGTGAGGAGCATAGGACAGTGAGAGTGGAGCACAGGGACAGTGAGTGAGGAGCTCAGGGAGAATGAGTGGGGAGCACGGACAGTGAGGAGCACAGGAAGAGTGAGTGTGGAGCACAGGGAGAGTGAGAAGCACAGGGACAGTGAGGAGTACAGGGAGAATGAGTGAGGAGCACAGGGACAGTGAGGAGCACAGGGAGAGAGAGTGTGGAGCACAGGGAGAGTGAGAAGCACAGGGTCAGGGAGGGGTACAGGGAGAATGAGTGAGGAGCACAGGGAGAGTGAGAGAGGAGCACAGGGACAGAGAGAAGCACAGGGAGAGTGAGTGAGGAGCACAGGGACAGAGAGGAGCACAGGGAGAGTGCGTGAGGAGCACAGGGTCAGAGAGGAGCACAGGGAGAGTGAGAGAGGAGCACAGGGACAGAGAGGAGCACAGGGAGAATGAGTGAGGAGCACAGGGAGTGTGAGTGAGGAGCACAGGGAGAGTGAGAGAGGAGCACAGGGATAGTGAGGAGCACAGGGAGAGTGAGTGAGGAGCACAGGGTCAGAGAGGAGCACAGGGAGAGTGAGGAGCACAGAGAGAGTGAGTGAGGAGCACAGGGAGAGTGAGTGAGGAGCACAAGGAGAGTGAGAGAGGAGCACAGGGAGAGTGAGATGCACAGAGTCAGGGAGGAGTACAGGGAGAATGAGTGAGCAGCACAAGGAGAGTAAGGAGCACAGGGAGAGTGAGAGAGGTGCACAATAGGAGTGTGTGAGGAGTGTGGGCGGGGTTACTGTGTGGAGGGCAGAGTGGGTGGGGTTACTGTGTGGAGGGCAGAGTGGGCGGGGTTACTGTGTGGAGGGCAGAGTGGGCGGGGTTACTGTGTGTAAAGCAGAGTGGGCGGGGTCACTGTGTGGAAAGCAGAGTGGGTGAGGTTACTGGGTGAAAAGCAGAGTGGGCGGGGTTACTGTGTGGAGGGCAGAGTGGGTGTGGTTACTGTGTGTAAAGCAGAGTGGGTGGGGTTACAGTGTGTAAAGCAGAGTGGGCGTGGTTACTGTGTGAAAAGCAGAGTGGGCGGGGTTACTGGGTGAAAAGCAGAGTGGGCGGGGTCACTGTGTGGAGGGCAGAGTGGGTGGGGTTACTGTGTGAAAAGCAGAGTGGGCGGGGTGGTGTGGAGGGCAGAGTGGGCGGGGTTACTGGGTGAAAAGCAGAGTGGGCGGGGTCACTGTGTGGAGGGCAGAGTGGGTGGGGTTACTGGGTGAAAAGCAGAGTGGGCGGGGTCACTGTGTGGAGGGCAGAGTGGGCGGGGTTACTGGGTGAAAAGCAGAGTGTGGGCGAGTTCTATTTTTTCAGTTCTATTCATATTCATCACACCAAGGAGACACTGCAGATCACAGGAATAGATCACAACACACCTGACTCTGCTCCCATAAAAACTCCCATGGGCCTTTCAATTACCAAACCATTAGCAAACCCATCTACCGCTGGAACCGCTGAGACTGCAGCCCAGTCCCAGTGGCCCCACCCAGGGAGGAAGCAGCTGGGATGCTGTGAGTCACATGATGCGTGCCGACCAACCCCATAGGCTGAGAGAGGATCCGCCAGTCAGCCAGACAGAGCACCGCAGGCAGGAGCTAATCCCTGCTCCATATGGCCCTTCCTCCAGCACAAACAGCTGCTCAGACTGGCCCTGCATGGGTGTGGCCCAGGCGGACCTCCTGCACTGCAACTGAGCAGAAATCCTGTCTGCAAATCTCCCTCCAACCAGAACAGCCCCACCCTCCAGAACAGCCCTGCCCTCAGGAACAACCCCACCCTCCAGAACAGCCCTGCCCTCCAGAACACCCCCACCTCAGAACAGCCCTGCCCTCAGGAACAGCCCCACCCCCCCAGAACAGCCCCACCCCCCAGAACAGCCCTGCCCTCAGGAACATCCCCACCCCCCCGAACAACCTCGCCCTCCAGAACATCCCCACCCCCCAGAACAACCCCACCCTCCAGAACACCCCCACCTCAGAACAGCCCTGCCCTCAGGAACAGCCCCACCCCCCAGAACAGCCCCACCCCCCCAGAACAACCCCACCCTCCAGAACAACCCCACCCTCCAGAACATCCCCACCCCCCAGAACAACCCCACCCTCCAGAACAGCCCCACCCCCCAGAACAACCCCACCCTCTAGAACATCCCCAACCCCCCAGAACAACCCCACCCTCCAGAACAGCCCCACCCCCCAGAACAACCCCACCCCAGAACAGCCCCATCCCTCCAGAACAGCCCCACCCCCCAGAACAGCCCCACCCCAGAACAGCCCTGCCCTCCAGAACAACCCCCACCCTCTAGAACATCCCCAACCCCCCAGAACAACCCCACCCTCCAGAACAGCCCCACCCCCCAGAACAACCCCACCCCAGAACAGCCCCATCCCTCCAGAACAGCCCCACCCCCCAGAACAGCCCCACCCCAGAACAGCCCTGCCCTCCAGAACAACCCCACCCTCTAGAACATCCCCAACCCCCCAGAACAACCCCACCCTCCAGAACAGCCCCACCCCCCAAACAACCCCACCCCAGAACAGCCCCATCCCTCCAGAACAGCCCCACCCCCCCAGAACAGCCCCACCCCAGAACAGCCCTGCCCTCCAGAACACTCCCTTCCCTCTAGCCTGAACATTACCTGCCCGGAAAACTGAACACTCCCTAGGCCACTCCACTCCGCACACACACATACACACACACACTCACGCACGCGCATGAGCATGCACACGCACACACGCATGCACACGCACACTCACGTACGCACACGCACACGCACACACACACACACACTCACACACACACACACACACACACACACACACACACTCACACGCGCACACACACACTCACACTCACACTCACACACACACACACACACACACACACTCACACACACAAACACACTCACACCCACACACACAAACACACTCACACTCACACACACACACACACACACACACAGCTCTCTCTCTCCCCTGGGCAGTCCCCTAGCAGGCTCTCCTGTGGTCCACAGGGCATAATGAGCAGCGCTCTGTAAACGCCGCAGTAACTGCAGTCCCACAGGAACCCTCATCCCACAGGGCAGGGTGAAGGTGAGCAGGGTGAGGGTGAGGAGGAGAGGGTGAGCAGGGTGAGGGTGAGGAGGAGAGGGTGGGCAGGGTGAGGGTGAGGAGGAGAGGGTGGGCAGGGTGAGGGTGTGAGGAGGAGGAGGGTGGGCAGGGTGAGAGGGTGGGCAGGGTGAGGGTGAGCAGGGTGAGGGTGAGGAGGAGAGGGTGATCAGGGTGAGGGTGAGGAGGAGAGGGTGAGCAGGGTGAGGGTGAGGAGGAGAGGGTTGGCAGGGTGAGGGTGAGCAGGGTGAGGGTGAGGAGGGGAGGGTGAGCAGGGTGAGGGTGAGGAGGAGAGGGTGAGCAGGGTGAGGGTGAGGAGGAGAGGGTGAGCAGGGTGAGGGTGAGGAGGAGAGGGTGATCAGGGTGAGGGTGAGGAGGAGAGGGTGAGCAGGGTGAGGGTGAGGAGGAGAGGGTGGGCAGGGTGAGGGTGAGGGGGAGAGGGTGGGCAGGGTGAGGGTGAGAATGAGGGGGTGGGTGAGGGTTAGGGTGTGGGTGAGAGTGAGGGTGAGGGTGGACAGTTGTGCAGGTGTGTAAGTGTGCAGGTGAGAGTGAGGGTGAGGGTGGACAGTTGTGCAGGTGTGTAAGTGTGCAGGTGAGTATGTGCGCAGGTGCCTTACCTGCTCGTCCACTCGATGAGCCACGATAGTCGCAGCCTCCTCACGCTCAGCCTCGCTCAGCGGGCGGATTCGCAACGCTACCTGGAGACCAGGTAACACGTTAACATTCACTTTATGTACTGACTGCAACACAGTCCATTTAGAGCCTCACTGGCTGAAACACAGTCCATGTAGACCCTTACTGACTGAAACAGTCCATTTAGAGCCTTACTGACTGAAACACAGTCCATTTAGACCCTTACTAACTGACTGAAAGACAGTCCATTTACACCCTTACTAGCTGAAATATGGTTATTCAAACGGTTCATCCCTCTCATAGATCCCTACTGACTCAATAATTTTAGCTTTTGAAATTAGGGGCAATGAATCAGCATCAAACAAAAGATATTAAAACACACATTATTATTTTAAAATTCATATTTCTCACTAATGAAATAACCTACCACTCACATTGGTCCCTTTAAAGGAGTGGACAATAGAACAAATGTCAAACAGCAGATCAATGCATGTACAACTGTGTAAAGTAGATACACACTAGTACAGGGGTGGCTAAGCAGACCATATCTGTGGCTGCGTTTGGAGCCAACTGTAACTCTTAATTATTTAACTGGCCCATGATCTGACATTTCAGCTACATGTGTGCATAAATTCATGGGTGGCAGCTGCAGGCCGCTCCTGTGACCCAGCACCCCAGGACAAACACTTTACTGTGACCCAGCACCCCAGGACAAACACTTTACTGTGACCCAGCATCCAGCAGTGAAATTGAGCAGGACGGTGGTTTTCTACAGCAGGAAGGGACACAGAGACTCTGTGAGCACTGCCTGCACCGAGAACACAGAGACTCTGTGAGCACTGCCTGCACCCAGAACACAGAGACTCTGTGAGCACTGCCCTCACCCAGAACACAGAGAATCTGTGAGCACTGCCTGCACCCAGAACACAGAGACTCTGTGAGCACTGCCTGCACCCAGAACACAGAGACTCTGTGAGCACTGCCCTCACCCAGAACACAGAGAATCTGTGAGCACTGCCTGCACCCAGAACACAGAGGCTCTGTGAGCACTGCCTGCACCCAGAACACAGAGACTCTGTGAGCAGTCAACCGGCTTAATGTGCAGGTTAGTGTTCAGGCCTGAACCAGCCGGCTGGTGTTAATGTGCAGGTTAGTGTTCAGGCCTGAGCCAGCCGCTGGTGTTAATGTGCAGGTTAGTGTTCAGGCCTGAGCCAGCCGGCTGGTGTTAATGTGCAGGTTAGTGTTCAGGCCTGAACCAGCCGGCTGGTGTTAATGTGCAGGTTAGTGTTCAGGCCTGAGCCAGCCGGCTGGTGTTAATGTGCAGGTTAGTGTTCAGGCCTGAGCCAGCCGGCTGGTGTTAATGTGCAGGTTAGTGTTCAGGCCTGAGCCAGCCGGCTGATGTTAATGTGCATGTTAGTGTTCAGGCCTGAGCCAGCCGGCTGGTGTTAATGTGCAAGTTAGAGATCAGGCCTGAGCCAGCCAGCTGGTGTTAATGTGCAGGTTAGAGATCAGGCCTGAGCCAGCCAGCTGGTGTTAATGTGCAGGTTAGTGTTCAGGCCTGAGCCAGCCGGCTGGTGTTAATGTGCCTGTTCAGGCCTGCCAGCCGGCTGGTGTTAATGTGCAGGTTAGAGATCAGGCCTGAGCCAGCCGGCTGGTGTTAATGTGCAGGTTAGTGTTCAGGCCTGAGCCAGCCAGCTGGTGTTAATGTGCAGGTTAGTGTTCAGGCCTGAGCCAGTCGGCTGGTGTTAATGTGAATCTTAGTGTTAGGGTAGCCAGCCAGCTGGCTGGTGTTAATGTGCAGGTTAGTGTTCATGTGCAGGTTAGGTGTTAATGTGAATGTTAGTGTTCAGGCCTGAGCCAGCTGGCTGGTGTTAATGTGCAGGTTAGTGTTCAGGCCTCAGCCAGCCGGCTGGTGTTAATGTGAATGTTAGTGTTCAGGCCTGAGCCAGCTGGCTGGTGTTAATGTGCAGGTTAGTGTTCAGGCCTGAGCCAGCCAGCTGGTGTTAATGTGCAGGTTAGTGTTCAGGCCTGAGCCAGCCAGCTGGTGTTAATGTGCACGTTAGTGTTCAGGCCTGAGCCAGCTGGCTGGTGTTAATGTGCAGGTTAGTGTTCAGTGCCTCACGCGGTGCTGCAGGTTACTGTCCCTTACAGTTGCTCTGGAAGGTCAGCAAGCGAAAGTCCAGTATTAACTGGCTCCTGCCTCTGTTGCTATTCAGAAATTAGCTTTAACATCCAACAAAATACAGACAGGAAAACAGACTGGAAACACAGTTTGAATTATCACATTTGGGGTCAATGGACACAACAGCATAGAATAATGCTTGTATTTTTGGTCATCAGATGTCACAATTTAAAGGAATACAACAAAACACAGAAAAATGTGAAAATATGTTGATGACTATGTTCATTTACACTAATATCCCTGACATTTCTACACTTCTACGATTTGAACTTATAACACTCAGATAACATGAGTATGTTGTCATTTCTGCGGCTTTGGCCGGCAATGTCTCAGAATTTTCATCTACAGGCTGTTTAGAGGTTTGTACAGGACGGCACAACTACAGCTGTCATATAATTAGCAAATGATCAAACTCGAGAGATTGATATATAATTTAGCTCCACTTACTGTAAGCTGATGGTCTTTAGATTCCCCCGTGTCTTTCATACCTTCTGCGACAGGTGCGCACTTGTCCAGGTTAAAAACAGAATTATCCAGCACTAAAACAGACAACCATCCGAAATCGAGCAGAAAAACTGCACTGGTCCAAATATAAAAGCTTTGAAATGTCGTCCGGAACACCTGTGTTGCCCGTCTAGGAGAGCACTTCCAACTTTCTCACTTCAGTAGCTTTCCTGCTATTTAAAAAAACAGCAACAACGAAAAGAACGCGTAGCACACTTTAAAATGTACTGCTAATGCTCGAAAACGAGCGCATCAATCGACATATTGGCGTTTAACCTAGCCATCAAATACATTAATGCTGCGGTGTAATTTCCATGACGGTTCGCTAGCAACGCTATCGCCTTCAGCTTATGGCAGGCAAACACGGCGTAGGTCTGGATGCAGATATGGGCGCGTGATAGCAGGTGCGTCCCTGGGGAGCCGTGGCCTCGCGCCGTGTTGTTTCCTGATCGCCTTAGAGACCCGCGCTGAACTGTACACAAAAGCATTCCTCGCGGGCTCGAATAGCCCCCGTCGCTGGAGCCTGATGCCTAGTCAACGAGTTTTTCCCCCCTATTTCAGGTGACGCGCTGTGCCACCTGCTGGCGGCTAAGCGCGCGGACTGTATCACCCCTTTTACCTGTTATGAAGCCACTTTTATAATTTAAGTCTTGGCCACTGCTTCCCAAACACGGTCCTGGGGCACACCTGCGTATGCTGGTTTTAGTTCCAATCACAATTGCAACCCCAGAATTTTAATAATCCCTTAAGTGGGTGCTTTCATATTTAGAAGGATTCTTAAACCGCATTGTCTGAAATAGCTATGCATGCCATGAACAATAAAATTAATATGTTCATATTGTGCTTATTGTGCTTATTGTGCCTCTGCTCTTTCTCATTTATATCAATGACCTTGACAGGGACATAGAAAGTGAGGTGTAATCAATAGGTGATTGCAGCAGTGCCTTAGATAATAAATTTCCTGGGGTTCAATTGGTTTTCCCTGTGGGCTGAGAGGAGGACGTTGAGCCAAACATGGCGGCACACATTGTCTTGGTTTGAAATAAAGCATTTATTACCAACACAGAAGTGACTGAGTGAATACATTTCAGAAAGTACATTAATAAAATTTGCAGATGATCCACAACTGGGAGGTCCAGCTAATAGTCTGGAATCTAGTAAAGTAATCCAAGAAGATTTAAACAAAATCCATAAGTAGGTGGAAACCTGGCAATTTAAATTCAACATAGCCAAATGTAAAGTTCTGCCTGTGGGAAATATAAACGTTAGGAAGATTACTTTATGGACAGAACAAAATTGGAATGTGCTCAGTATGAAAAAGACTTGGGAGTAATGGTTGATCAAAGCCTTTCTGGTTCCGGGCACTGTGCTGTAGCAGTGAAAAAGGCCAACAGGATGCTGGGATATACAGACAAACGTATCGAGTATAAATCCAAGGAAGTTGTACTTATCTAATACAATACATTTTAGACCACACATGGAGTAGTGTGTGCATTTCTGGGGACCATGCTACAAGAAAGATATAGAGGCTCTGGAAAAAGTTCAAAGAAGAGCAACAGATTGATTCCTGGTATGAAAAATAAAAGCTATAAGGAAAGACTTAAGATGCTTAATCTCTTCAAGGTTAGTAAAAGGAGACTTAGGGTTGATTTGATTGAGGCTTTTAAATTCATAAACAAAGTGAACTACAAGAGATTCTTAAGGTTGAGTTTTGTTAGAACGAGGGGGCATAAATGGAAATTAGCAAAAGGTAAATTTTGTTCAGACATTATGAAGAAACACATACACACACACACACACACACACAGATAGAACCAGGGCATACAAACCATTCACTCAAACACTCCTACCTATGGGCAAGTTAAAGTCTCCAATTAGCCTACCTGCATGTACTGTGGGAGGAAATCTGGGTACCCAGAGGAAACCCACACAGACATTGGGGAGAACATGCAAACTCCACACAGCAAGGCCCCAAAAAAAGCAAGGAAGTACACTCTATTGAGCTGAAATGAGGTGCCACTTTTGACAAATAGATTGCGGTTGGCTGTGGGTGTTGGCAGCTAAGGGCTGAAATTCTGCTTTATAGTCTCATTTCTAAAGCATTATTCAGTGTACAGGACTCATGATAAGCAGCCTGAAGTTTTCAAACTGATGATGAGTAGCCTGTAGCCTGTAGATCTGGATGAAATGTGAAAGTTTTCTAGCTGGTCAGGCTATATCACGGTAAAACATGAGCCAAATTAGGGCTAAATTGAGCTAACCTAGTCCGTTTATATCAAAACACCTGTCAACCTAAATCTTCACGCTTCTAGACGTGTAGATTGCGTCTATATTTGGGCTTGTGCTCACTGCGGGTTCTCAAATAGTGTAGTAAAATTCAAAACGGCATGTTAAGCATTAGCATATGAACGCCTGGCATGTTATTGCAATATTAACTACCTTTAATTCTGCAAAACTGCGTATTTCAGGGTGATGACAGTGAACTTGTGACAGTGTAATCGCTACCGCCCCCAAGTGCCTCTCACCCAACACTGCAGACAGCACAGTGAACATAAATTTATCACAAAATCATCTTAGGGTAGCACTGTCACCTCACAGCAAGATGGTCCTGGGTCTGAATCTCGGGGCATTTCTGTGTGGGGTTTTGCATGTTCTCCCCGTGTCCGCGTGAGTTTCCTCCAGGTACTCCGGTTTCCTCCTACAGTCCAAAGACATGCAGGTTAGCTTAATTGGAGACTCTAAATTGCCCATGGGTATGAGTGTGCGAGTGAATGGCATGCGTGGCCTGCGATAGATTGGCGGCCTGTCCAGGGTGTATTCCTGCCTCTGGCCCAATGCATGCTGGGATGGGTTCCAGCTAAGCCCTGGCCAGGGTAAGCAGGTATAGGTAATGGATGGATGGATGATGTAAAAACTGAGCCTAATGTCGCTTGTGTCTACCACTAGGTGGAGACATCTGACTTATCCTTCTTCTGTGATACAGGAAATCCAGAGCCAGAACGGCATACATTGAAGGGCAGCTATGTATGCCTATGAAGTGCCCAAGATTGCATAGTTTTTGATATTTTCCTATATTCTTTTTACCTCTATGTCAGGCTATTCTCCTATCTTCCAGACAGCACTCAAAATGAACTTTCTTTTGTATTCAAAAAGTTCAGAGCACCAGCAAAAATTTAGAAACACCCACCAAAATTTAGGAGCACCAGTAGTTTCATATTGAAAAACGAACAGTGTATATCTGTTCACAATTTTGAGTTGCACGATTTTTGAAGGAAAATTAACACAAGGGATCCTTGTCTAGGTACACTTGGATTGAAATTAATCTACAGTTTTGGTTGATGAGCAGAAGGGATCTCCAGGCACATAATGGGGTATTGAATACACCCTTTATTAGATAAATATGTGATTTGGTTATGTGGCAACATTACTTTGAATAGCATATACTAAGTCCATGAGAAGTTATAGAATATAGTTTAAAAATGTAAAAAAATAATAATAATTATAGGTTTCACAAATCAGTGAAAGGTTGTGAAAATTTTTACTTGGGGTCCTTTTCTTCCAGATTATTGAGGTCATTGTGCCACCACAGAACCCTGGAACCTGCAGTATACTTAACTATCCTACTCGATTAGAATTAATTCAGCAAAGCCTATTGTATGGCTACTGTATCTGCATACAGGCAACAATACCTGCATGAAACTTAAACAACTCTCCATAATTCCATTCTAAAGTTACATGAGACGAGCATCAGCTGGTTTGAGTGCTAATAGGCTATTTCAGAGCTCCGGTTTAGCTGCACTGGTGCAACTAACCTTTAATTGATAATGATACAGTCACATCAGAGGTTGTGAAAAAATCCACAAATATTATCCTTCCAGGACAAGTCATTTCAGACACCTTTGTAGCTCTGTTGTTGAGCTAATACATAGTAAACAAAAAACCTTGTTTGAGTAGGATTATAACTAGTGCTAAAGGAAAGTGCAGGATTATAACTAGTGTTAAAGAAAAGAGTAGGACTATAACTAGTGTTAAAGGAAAGAGTAGGACTATAACTAGTGTTAAAGGAAAGAGTAGGACTCTAACTAGTGTTAAAGGAAAGAGTAGGCCTATAGATAGTGTTAAAGGAAAGAGTAGGACTATAAGTAGTGTTAAAGGAAAGAGTAGGACTCTAACTAGTGTTAAAGGAAAGAGTAGGCCTATAGACAGTGTTAAAGGAAAGAGTAGGACTATAACTAGTGTTAAAGGAAAGAGTAGGCCTATAGATAGTGTTAAAGGAAAGAGTAGGACTCTAACTAGTGTTAAAGGAAAGAGTAGGCCTATAGATAGTGTTAAAGGAAAGAGTAGGCCTATAGATAGTGTTAAAGGAAAGAGTAGGGCTATAGATAGTGTTAAAGGAAAGAGTAGGCCTATAGATAGTGTTAAAGGAAAGAGTAGGCCTATAGCTAGAGTTAAAGGAAAGGAAATGTGTTGTAGCAGCATTTCCCATTGTTCCCTAGTATACAGGAGTTCTGGCAGGCAAGGCCAAGTGTGACACATTAAATAAAAAAAATCTTCAATTATTATATATTACAATAATTATATTAATCTACAATTATTTTTTAAAATGTGGATTACATGAACCCTGTTCAAAAGTTCAGAAATTATTCATATGAAAATCTAGATTTCTTATTAACATCCCAAAGGCAATGTGAGTTCACTGGTTGCATGTGTTAAAAATTGCACGTCTCCCTGTCAATAAATTAGCAGACAGTTCAATGTCAAATTAGATATTAATTTCACCAAGCATGCTGCAGGTAAAAACAATTTAATCTGGAAACACTGTGTTAGATGCTGTATTATTAATCTGTCAAAGTATTAGATTCAAATTTTGTTGATTTGCACAGTACAGTATTGTCAGATTATCATCTGACAATAATTTGTGGCTGTGACAAACACGCCTGCCACAGGCCACCGGTGGCTTTCCTTGGGGCCCTCCAGCACAGAGACACAGGGAGAAGATGTTCCAAACAGTCCACGTTTATTTCCAAGGGTTTGGCAAGATGTTACAGCCAAAGAAGCAGATGTAAAAACACTGTCATGACAGAGAGGCTTCTCTTTCTGTGTGTGGGGATGGCAGATTTAACCTGTGCGCAGTGATTACCTCACTACGCACAGGTGCAGCCACTCCTGTTCCTGGGTCCAATTAGCCTGGCCAATTCTCTAATTCCTAACCAATTATCCAATTGGCCAGGTCTAATTAACTTGACCCAGGGCAGGTGTGGCTGCTTAACCCAGCCATCCCCACACCACAGTGGCCTATTTATTTATTTATTTTATCAGGATCCCCATTAGCTATAGCTATTAAAGTGTATTTCCACTGTAAAGCATCTATATGACAGTGTCTCTGTGAAAAGCCCCATACAAATTGTGTACTGAGTTGAGCATAGCACATGTAACAGCTACCCTTACACTTCATCTGTATGGCCAGAAGAATGCACTCTCATCAAAATGGTCAAACAGGAACAAAATAGGGGCTGTAAATCCATACAGAAACAGAGCATTGTGGAGGGAGCGATTATTTAGCTCTTTATTATTTGGTATTTCCCCTGTCCCTTTCTATCGCTCGGCGGTTTTGTGGTTACCCGTCAGGGTTAACTTTTAGATCCCCTCGGTCCGCAATTGCGTCCCACCCTCCTCAACCATGACACTATGAATTCTCATTCATCCACAGCGAATTTTAATGGGAATGTTTCGCAATATATGATACATTCATGAGAAATAAAAAATAGACCATTAAGAAATGGCAAATTATTGTGAAAAAAGCTGCAATTTTTTCTCCAAATCATAGAACTAGATTTTTTTTTTTTTTACCTGCACAACAAGATTGTAGTCCTTGAACCCTGCCCAGTTGTAGTAGAACTGAACCCAGCCTTTGTGCTGGAATTTCTCTTCATCAATAGCAACATTGAGCTTGTTCACATACTTCCCAAACTTCCAGCTGTTCTTCATGATCTGCATACCAGGCGGTGGGTTGGTAATAGCTGCACTGATAACAGAAAGATCATGTGATCATCAAGGACCAATAAGACTGATCTGGGATGCATAAGATCACATGGTCAAAGCACCAATAATCTGACATGATCACTAAGGGCCCAATACATAATCAAGAAATCATCAAGGACCAATAAAATCAGTTTATCATGTAATGTGGTTGGTTGTGGTGCTGACTGTGGTGTGTTCTTAAGGTGTATGTGTTTGCATGCATGCATATAACATAACATAACATAATGATGAGAACAGGCCATTCAGCCCAAAAATTTGGTTGCCCTCCTTTGAATTGTTGAACTGCACACAATACTCCAAGTGTGGTCTAACAAATGTATTGTATAAGATATGTATAATTTCCTTTGATTTATAAGCAATACTTTTGGCTATATATCCCAGCATTCGGCTATATTAAATTTAATTTGCCAGGTTTCTGCCCACTGCTGGATTTTGTTTAAATCTTATTTTTTACTTTAGTAGATTACAAACCAGTAAGTCTCTCATGTGGTACATTTTGAAATGCTTTTTGGAAACTGACCGGCCTGTAGTTTCCTGGATCAGTACGGTCCCCTTTCTTATATATCAGTATTATATTATATTACCTTGCTTCCAGTCCTCAGGCATTTCTCCAGTTTCTAAAGACTGTAAAGATACCTGCCAGTGGTTTAAAGATGATCTCACCTAAATCTTTGAGTACTCCTTGAGATGCAGCAGTTCCAGGTGTACACCGTTGATTTCCAGAGAGAGAGCGCGCCCACACCAACACAAAAACAAATAAACTAACAACCTCACCCTTCCCCCAAAGACAAATGAAGTAATCCTCAGACAAATGTAATCCTCAGCTGGGATTCTGGAGGAGCTGCAGCTGGCTGGGAAGGCAGGTCGCGCCATTTTACTTTCCTTTGTCTTTGTTATTTTAGCTTGTTGTTTTAGTTTATTGTTTTTGCTCGGAACCTGTGAGAGGGAAGGATGAAGATGGAAGTTTATTTGATTCATATTTGTGTGGGTGCACTCTCTCTTTTTCTCTCTATGCGGAAACATCCTTGCTGGCATGTGACTTTGTTTTTGCGCTCATGCAAACAGAAGCTTGTACTGTGTAAAGATCCACACCTTTAACCCCCTGGGCTGCTAAATTAATGCAATCCAGGTGCGTGTGATCTTTCCACCAGCCATGACCAAGACCAATGTGCTTCCTCAGCAGACCGAATGCTACATGATTCATCAGTGGCATAGACAAAATATAAGATATTACACCTTCTTGTTTATGTTACAATTGTCAAGCACAAAGATATAGATTATATGTTTCTGACTGAAAAATGGCTGCATTCTAATGGTGTGTCTGTACTGATTGGGGCTCCTACGCTCCTCGTGATACAGAAATGGAAGGAGAGGGGAAGGGACAGCCGTTATTATTTCTCCTGCTGTTGGTGATATGGTTATATGGTCCGCCTTTCGGTGAGCACAGTTCATTTCAGTACCATGCTATTTTATATTATGCTATTTTATTGAAATGAGGGACATTATGAAAAGCACATTGAAAGCATACGAGATTAACATCAGCCCATGGGAGCAAGCAGCATCGAACCGGTCAAGATGGCCAAAAGACATCAGGGTCCACTGAAGTTTGAATACAAGATGCGGAAACATACTGAAGCGGTTCGGAGGAACAGGAAAGAATGTATTAACTACCCAGATCATAATTTCCATCTGGAACAACTTCTCAGTGCTGTAGCCAGTGCAGGTCCTGCATTGGCCTTCTGAGCCATAGGAGAGCCTGCCAAAAAAGAAGATAACCTCTCACCTAACAGATAACCTGTCCACCAGGGAGCGCTGATGATGATGATATGGAATGTAGCTGTTTTTAATTTTTGATAAAATGTGCTTGGGGCCTAACCCTCCCAATGTATTTTGTCCTGGACCAGAGAATTCATAACTGCGTAGCTGCCAGCATGCCACGTGTGTCCTTTGCATGCGCTTGTTTGAACTGTCAGCAACTTGATTGTTTTGATACTCATCCAGCAGAGCAGCTCAATCGACAAACACGTAGCCTTGGAAAGCCATCCATATATTCCTAGATTTCAAGGACAACAATGACCAACCAAGCAGAACAAAGTACACAGGGAATGGTAAATGGTAAATGGTAAATGGACTGCATTTATATAGCGCTTTTATCCAAAGCACTTTACAATTGATGCCTCTCATTCACCAGGGGTTAGGTGTTTTACTCAGGGACATGCTCAGGGCGGGGATTGAACCGGCAACCCTCCGACTGCCAGACAACCGCTCTTACCTACTGATCTACGTCGCCCTCCCGGGAAAAGTACTGCAGCCAAAAAAAATGTTTTAAAAACATCCCAAGTAGGAGATGTAACTTTCCATGCAGGGAAGTGGTGCAACAACTGCTCCATGACACTTCTGAGTGAATGTTGAAGCTCATCCAGTCATTGAGGTGGAATGATGGAAACACAGAAGAAAGGTGGCAGTTAGGGACTGGAATCGACCAGGCTCGTGTCCCCCTGTCCACCCTAATAAATAAAAAAACACCTATTCGTAAAACTAAAATACTTTCTACCAAACTGTAGACATGATCTTGGAGAAAAAATATATGTAAAAATATTGTTGTTCAAAAAAGTTTGCCTGATGACCTAGCCACCAGAAATAATACGCTAGCAGCTGGTTATATCTGGCTATGGAATAGTATTCTATCTGCTGGGGATGCGGATTCCAGAGGGATGCGCACGTCTCTTTTTCACCATAATTACAAAAAACACCCTTTCGTAAAACTCAAATGCTTTATACCACAATGTAGATAAGACCTTGACGAAGACATAGATGTAAGGATTGTGTTGATCAAGCGAGTTTACCTGGTGACTTAGCCACCAGAAATCATGTACACTGGCAGCAGGTCATAGCTAGCTATGGCTATTCATTTCATTACAAGTGAACAAGTGTGTCGAAAACCCTAGCGAGAAGCACCGTTCCAAGTGCAGGGAACGACCGCATAGTTTAACTATTCCAGCTGCTGGGGATTCGGAATCCACAGGATTCCGCATGCCTCCTTTTCACCGTAATTACAAAAAACACCCTTTTGTAAGACATGCCAGAAAACATTTTATAGGGTCTCTTCCCCGGTTAACTAGGACGAATCAGAATTGAACAATCAGAATGATGTCAAGTAAAAGTCGTTGAAAAACTTGTACGAAAAGCCCTGCAGATGGGTGTTGTGCATCCACATGTGGCAGCATGTTTTCTAGCTGTTTTCTTCAGTTGCTACTGCAGTTATTAGCAACTTTGTATCATTGCTAGTAAAATAATGTTATCTAGTTTAGGCAGGTAGCTAGCTACTGTGACAGGACCGGGGTTTTAGAGAAAATAGGGTGCTAATGCTGCGCCTGGCTTCGGCTTTTTGGTCATTTTTTTCTGACTTTATCGTCATTGCAATTACGACGTAAAGAACTATGGAGGACCAAAAATTCCCTAAATGAATAAATACAAAAATGACTTAATAAATGAATGAATGAATAAATATAAATCCAAGAAAAATGTAAAAATAAGTCAATGTACATAGAAGTAAATTACAGTTTTTTTTTGATTGCTAAGACACATTTAATGAAACAATTCCCCTTTTTCTCAGAACTATTAACACAATCCCAAAACTACACATCAATCAGCACAAACCTCAAACATCCATGTCAAACTCAAATTATCTTCTCAAAAACATATACTCTTCCATCAAAATTAAACTTTGCCTTCAAATGGCACACACAAGCCATCGAAAACACGGACAATGTAGATTACCCATAACACACCAGTGAGATAAATTCAAAGCACTACTGCAAAAACCTTTTATAGCAGTGTGTAAGGAGTTATTTTCTCCTGGTTATTCTACTTATTTTATGGTTTTCAGATTTTGATCTTTGCAATGTTACACTACTAACAAATGAAGGAGTGTGCAAATTTCCAAATATTTTATCTGTAGTACTGAAAAGTGATGCTGAGTGAAAAGTACTGTACAGTAACCACAACACAGCTGAAGGAACAAAAAATGTAGTATTTTCAAAGGAGAGTAGCATTCATAAAAGGAACTCAGTATATGCAGCACTATAAACAAAAACAGCAATAAAATCTAAAGAACATATCGTCTGTAAATACACTTCAACATTACATAGACAGCATATCCTCTCACAGTAGTACAGCAGATACAATTCGTAACATTACAGTAAATTATAGTACCTGTTTTCTTGTCTGAAAGTATGGACAATGGATGCCACTGTGAAACGATTCAAGTTTGGCTGAACTCTCTGCCCAGCTTCCCTCATCATCATACCATGCACCAGCACATGGTCAAGGTGGCACGTATTTCATCTGGGACAAATTGTCTCATGCCTCTTCGTCTCCTTTGTCTTCCTGATCTTTGGACAGCTTGTCCATTTCGAGGATCCATTGTTCAAAAGCACACAGACGCAAACTGTGGCCCTATTTACTGATCCAGAGATTGTGACCAGTGTGTAAACAATTTTGCTGCCAAGTGTTTGCACCTAGAGAAAGGTGTGTTACCTGAGTTTATGTTGTGATGACTTGAGTTAACTGTTTTGACTACTAGTGTTTGTTGCATGAGCACAGTGTGTAACCAGTGATTCATGAGAGCATTTGTTTGTAGAGATTTGCAGAAAAAGTTTAACAATTTGCAGCATGTGTTAAAACAAGTGAAAAGTTTTTATAGTTTTGAGAGATGTGTTGGTCCTCTGAGAACTGAAGTAATAATTTGGGAGTTTTTGCTAAAAGAACCAGTTTTAGTGTGTTAGCAATCGAGAAAAACTGTAATAGATAAAATCTGACATCATTTTTTTTCTGTAAGCTATTTATTTCTTGATTCATTACTTTTCGTATGTATTTATTTCTGAATTAATTTATTTCTTGATTCATTGCATTACATTTCCGGCAGGGGCCTTTCTGTGTGGAGTTTGCATGTTCTGCCCATGTCTGCATGGGTTTCCTCCGGGTGCTCCGTTTTCCTCCCACAGTCCAAAGACATGCAGGTAGGCTAATTGGAGACTCTAAATCGCCCATAGCTATGAGTGCGTCATTTTGATTCCCAAACTACTTGAGTGTAAACCATGCCCCGTAGTTGCAACAAATGTTCAGAATCGATTCCATTGGTCAACACGCTGAAAGCGATGATTTGTTGATCAAAATGACGGCTTAATGGCAAACTCGACACCTTATGGTTTCTCGCACATCATCTGAGGAGACTGAATACAAGCAGCAGCGCCAACGACCGTTCATTTAAATATTCGTTTTTACTACAATTTTTCTCAAATGTTTAAACACTAAAACTGGAACTATGCACACAATGGTGAAAACTTGAAGCTCATGTGTCAACAACAAAGACTATTTCCGCAAAACTCTAAGCAAAATTCCTTTGTTTTCACTCAAATAGCAATTCTAAATCACATTTTTGCATAACTCTACACACAAAATCTCATCATTTAGCACAATTTTCCTAATCAAGCCTTGTTTGTTCCCATGGAAAACACTGGCCTTCAAATGCCAAACTCTAAGTACCAATTGGTCTCACTCATGCCACACCTGCTCAAACTCAATTGGCTAAACTTTACAATTATCTGACAGAGCATAAAAGAGACCTCAGGTGACTTCTATTGTGTTGGAAAACAATGGAGCAACACGCAGCACAGCAAGGTAGAGGTAGAGGTAGAGGTAGAGGTAGAGGTAGAGGTAGAGGTAGAGGTAGAGGTAGAGGTAGAGGTAGAGGTAGAGGTAGAGGTAGAGGAGGAGGAGGAGGAGGAGGAGGAGGAGTAAGTGTACGAGGTGGACAAGGAAGAGGGAGATGAGCTGACATTTCAAATGGGCGATATAGCTCAGGCGGTAAGACCGATTGTCTGGCAGTCGGAGGGTTGCCGGTTCAAACCCCGCCCTGGGCATGTCGAAGTGTCCTTGAGCAAGACACCTAACCCCTAACCTCTAACTGCTCTGGCAAATGAGAGGCATCAATTGTAAAGCGCTTTGGATAAAAGCGCTATATAAATGCAGTCCATTTACCATTTACCAAATGAAATACGTGCAACTTTGGTTGATCACGTATTTGTTTTTAGTTTTTTTTACAGCAGGCCTACAAACTACGATTTTTATTTTTGCAGTCTGCTGAACAAAGATTTATTTTACAGTAACAAATAAAGATTTGCTTTGTTACCTTTTTGAATTTGTTCATTAATTTCATATATGACAACATATCATTACATCCACTGTCCAGACTGACACAGTCTAAGCATGTTCTCGTTTTGAGAAGACACAAATGTTATCTATTTTGGCAAAACTCATAATTCACTGATAAGGAAAATGAAAAAAACACTTCTAACAATGTTCAGTATGACTCATGATGGAACCTGGGTTGTGAGTGCAGCCCAACTGGACCTCATTGGCAGGACAATAAGTAAAATGTGCATTGTATCATACACAATAACAACAACACTCAAAGTGATAACGGTTCACACACTTTGCTGTACTGTACTGAATTAGAATTAGGTTTACCTAGCAAATGCACTATTTATATGATGATATATTTACTGTATTGTATCATGGCAACAGTCTTTATATTTACTTTGGTAAATAACACATATTTCAAAGCATGCAGGAGCACTTGGGCATGGAGCCAGACAGCCAAGCCCCATTATCGGCTGTCAGCCAACAACAGTTGCCCGCAGGACTATAAAAAAATGCTTCTAAGAGGCTAGATTTCCCCAAATAGTTAGTAGTGTTTCTGAGCACCCATAGAGTAAATAGGTAGTAGTGTTCCTGAGCACCCATAAAGTAAATAGTTAGTAGTGTTGAGTACCCCATAGAGTAAATAGTTAGTAGTGTTCCTGAGCACCCAGAGAGCAGGCCTACAAAAAACTGGGAAAAGGCCTGCCAGGTTTGGACAGCATTAAAAATGATCTGAGTCTGTGGGAATTAGTTGCTCGCACCAGAAGTAAGCAATTACAGTTTTTCTCAAATGTTTACACACTAAAACTGGAACTATGCACACGATAGTGAAAACTTGAAGCTCATGTGTCAACAACAAAGACTATTTCTGCAAAACTCTAAGCACAATTCCTTTGTTTTCGCTCAAATAGCAATTCTAAATCACATTTTTGCACAACTCTACACACAAAATCTCATCATTTAGCACAATTTTCCTAATCAAGCCTTGTTTGTTCACCTGGAAAACACTGGCTTTCAAATGCCAAACTCTAAGTACCAACTGGTCTCACTCACGCCACACCTGCTCAAACTCAATTGGCTAAACTTTTCAATTATCTGTCAGAGCATTAAAGAGACCTCCGGTGACCTCAATTGTTTTGGAAAACAATGGAGCAACACGCAGCACAGAGAGGAAGAGGTAGAGGAGGAGGTGTATGTGTATGAGGTGGACGAGGTGGACGAAGAAGAGGGAGACGAGCTAATATTTCAAATGAAATATGTGCAACTTTGGTTGATCACATATTTGTATTTTGTTTTTTTTTACAGCAGGCCTACAAACTACAATTTTTATTTTTGCAGTCTGCTGAACAAAGATTTATTTTACAGTAACAAATAAAGATTTGCTTTGTTACCTTTTTGAATTTGTTCATTGATTTCATATATGATAACAGATCATTACATCCATTGTCCAGACCGACACAGTCTAAGCATGTTCTAGTTTTGAGAAGGCACAAATGTTATCTATTTTGGCAAAACTCATAATTGCACTGATAAGGAAAATGAAAAAACACTTCTAACCATCTTCAGTACGACTCATGATGGAACCTGGGTTGTGAGTGCAGCCAAACTGGACCTCATTGGCAGGACAATACAGTAAATGTGCATTGTATGATACACAATAACAACAACACTCAAAGTGATAACAGTTCACGCACTTTGCTGTACTGTACTGAATTAGAATTAGTTTTACCTAGCAAATGCACTATTTATATGATGATATATTCTCTGTATTGTATCATGGCAACAGTCTTTATATTTACTGTAAAATTGGAGCCTATTTTGGGACCCCTCGAAAAGAAAACTAAAACTTCAAAAAAGGAGAAAAAATAAGCAATTTTTACACAATTTTATACACTTGAATATGTAACATGACCTCATGAGGCCAGAACATATATACAGTATTTTGATGGTTGTGTTTTTAAATTTATCGCACCAGTGTGAAATCAATGCTCAATAAGACCTATTCATACGAGGCCTGTGTGAATCATTTTGATGGAAAAAGTCAGTTTTGAGAAGAGAGAACATGGTTTTAAATGCATGAATGCATTTTGCAAGAGATTTGTATAGTTTTGGCAAAAGGTTAACTGTTGCTGTGCTTTGTGTGTAGAGTTTTGAGAGTTTGAGCAGGTGTGGTGTGAGTGAGACCAATTGGTACTTAGAGTTTGGCATTTGAAGGCCAGTGTTATCCATGTGAACAAACAAGGCTTGATTATGAAAATTGTGCTAAATGGTGAGATTTTGTGTGTAGAGTTGTGCAAAAATGTGATATATAATTGCTATTTGAGTGAAAACAAAGGAATTGTTTTTAGAGTTTTGCAGAAATAGTCTTTGTTGTTGACACACGAGCTTCAAGTTTTCACCATCGTATGCATAGTTCCAGTTTTAGTGTGTAAACATTTGAGAAAAACTGTAAAGGTGTGCTGCTCTCCACAGTTCAGGGCCGAGACCGAGAGCTAACACCGAGAGAGAAATTATGATTTTCCTTTTGTTTTTTTTAAGCACGAAATAAAAAGAAAGGAATCCTCTGCTGAAAAGTTGGAGGAGCTGTCGCATCTCGCTGCCAGGTGTCATGTTTGGCGTTGTACCCAAATCCGGGAGGGAGCGGTCTTGGCGTACACCGAATTCTCAATTTATGCCAAGACCGCTCCCTCCCGGGTTTCGGCACCAACTGTCACATGCCAAACGCCAATGTGACACACCAGGCAAGGAGATGCGATCGTACCGGGGAACACCGTTTCTGCCGCATGGAGAGAGAGAGCACACGCACAAACACAAAATAAAATAAACAGACCACTTCACCCTTCCTCCTCACGGGTTCCGTGCAACAACAATAAACTAAAACAACAAGCTAAAATAACAAAGACAAATGAAAGTAAAACAGAACAGCAGCTTTTCAGTTCACCTGCTCTGTAGCTGACCCGCCTTCCCGGCCAGGTCCAGCTCCTCCAGCATCCGAGCCGAGGTCTACTTTTCTTTTCAGTCTTCAGTGCTTAAAATAAAACGAAATGAAAATCATAACTGCACTCTCGGTGTTAGCCAAAACATGACACCTGGCAAGGAGATGCGACAGCTCCTCCAACTTTTCAGCAGAGGATTCCTTTCTTTTTATTTCGTGCTTAAAAAAAACAAAAGGAAAATCATAATTTCTCTCTCGGTGTTAGCTCTCGGTCTCGGCCCCGAACTGTGGAGAGCAGCACACCTTTAAGCACCTGGGCTGATTAGCCAACGCAACCCAGGTGCGTGTGCTCTCTCCACCAGCTAGTGCAGCCGAGACAAATCCGCCTCTCAGGCGGACTGACTGCCACAAGATGCTATAAAAATCTTTTTCACTGACTGATGCACCAAACTGGGCAGGTTTGACCAACTATGCCTGTCAGGAAATCTTATAATCAGGTAGCCTACATCAAAAGTATTGGGTGAAGCCACACTTCCTCCAATGAGAGCAGCTGGCATCGCTCTCGCCTATATTGATCGTATATTTTGGAAATCCCCACACAGCCCTAAATACGCGGAAAGGGGAAATAAAATTTGAAATTGGAGACAGTTTACATGTCAGATCTTTAAGCCCTTTGTGAAGATGTCAAATCTGGCCAATCCTGACCCATTTAGGGGTTATTCTATTTAAGGCTTTAAAACCCCGGATGTGAGCATCACAGAGACTTGAAAATGGCTTAAAAGTAGCCTTGCATATTTATTCTATATTTAGTCGCAGATATTTATTGTTGAATGACATGGTATAATTCCACAAAAAAATCCTTGTTTATTTTTCTACTCAGTGACCAGCATTTTTCACAGCTGTATTGACATACTTTCAGGCTATTGTTGGTTTTATCTTGTTGCAATGCCGGAATGCAAATTTTTGGCAGTGAAAGAATATTTTCATGAACTCCCAGATGGATGCTATCATTCAGTGTGTCATGCTTGGGGTCATAGTTGCAGATGAGACTGCAGGGAGGGGGTGCTCGTTAAATGGATGACCTGTGTGACAGTTGTGGCACTATGTGTTTAGCACTGTTGTAGTGTATTGTGTACTAATAAAACTAAAATAGAGAGTGTGTTGTTTCCACTCATAGTTTGGTTGCTGGAGCAAAGAATGTCTGAGAGAGGCTGTAATGGACTTTTACTCACAGCTATATGCAGCAGAAACTAGTGAAGTCAAATTGATGGAGCATCTCCATCTGGGCCTCCCCACATTGGCAGATGTGGTGAAATCAGGAACTCACTGGGGCTATGCAGCAGATGACAGCAGGTCATGACCCAGGTATAGATGGATTTCCTGTGGACTTTTATAAAAGCTTCTGGGGGCTCATAGGAGGGGACTTCTATGAGGTGCTGCTGGAGTGGATAGAGGTGGGAGAATGGTAAATGGACTGCTTTTGTATAGCGCTTTTATCCAAAGCACTTTACAATTGGTGCCACTCATTCACCCATTCACACACACACTCACACACCAACGGCGAAAGGCTGCCATGCAAGGTACCGATCAGCTCGTTCGGAGCAAATTGGGGGACACTTCGACACGCCCAGGGTGGGGGGATCGAACCAGCAACCCTCCGACTGCCAGACAACCGCTCTTACCTCCTGAGCTATGTCGCCCCCAGCGGCCAGCTGTCGCCGGGCAGTCCTCATGCTTCTACCAAAAAAAGGGGACTTGCGTTCATTGAAGAACTGGCGGCCAGTGGCACTTATTTATACGGACTATAAGATCTTTTCCAAGGCCCTCGGTAACCGGCTGAAGACCCACTTGGCGTCGCTGGTGCATAAGGACCAATTGTATTGTGTTCCAGACCGCTCCATGTTGAACTATTTGTCCTTAATAAGAGACATGATAGATTTGCCACGGGGTGGTCAGGTGGATTTTGGGCTGATCTCCTTAGACCAGGAGAAGGCCTTTGACCGGGTGGATCACAACTACTTGTACAGCACATTAAAGGCTTTTGGGTTTGGGGCATCTTTTATATCTTTAGTGCGGCTGCTGTGTAAGGGTGTGTATCATGCTTGGTCAAAGTGGGAGGTGGGTTGAGTTAACCAGTATGGGTGGAGAGGGGGATACGACAGGGTTGCCCATTGTCTGGTCAATTATATACCTTAGTAGCAGAACCTTTTTTTGCAATGACACGACAGAGGTTAAGGGGGTGGAAGACTCAGGGGCCAGTGCTTCTAAAGCATATGCTGATGATGCAACCGCGTTGGTGAGAGATAAGGAGGATGTACAGGCATAGGAGGATAGCCTATGAGGGTGCCTCCACAGCAAGGGTGAACTGGGGGGAAAGTGAGGGCTTGGAAAGTGGGTCATGGAGGGAAGGAATCCCTATCTCGGCTTCAGGCTGGCTTGCAGTGGGGCCAGGCAGGGGTTAAAGTACTGGGAGTTTATCTGGGAATAGGTGCTTTAATGGCCAGGAATTGGGAGGGAGTCACAGATCAGCTGGTGGAGAGACTGCAGAAATGGAAATGTGGGCGGGGCTTCAAGCACTGCAATAATGGAAATAATGGAAACCATTAAACTTGTCCCCCCCAATGATTGTACCGAGAAAAAAAAAAACATTCGCCATGTACTATTATTTTGAAAGGCATGCTGCGGGAGCGCAGTCAGCAAGTCCTGATACAGAAAAGACCTTTAAATGAGCCCAATCTTTACAAAATCACCAAGTTCAAAGTATGCAGTAGGTGTCTACTAACCAGGAGACTCTGAGTAACAAGTTTCAAACCTCAGAGTTTCTTGCAGTACATTCTAAGACAAAGATTTCTGAATACCAAGTTAGGTAACAAGTTTAAGGACTCTTCCATCACAAATGATGCAGTAGCAGGTGACTTTATTCCACCAAAAAGGCAGGGTTGAACACAGGATACAATAAAGAGAGAGCTCTAAAAGCTGAAGGCTTGCAGGCACTGATACACACGAGGCAAAACCGAGTAACGCCACCCAAGGGCAGCAGTGAACTAAGATAACATACAGTGAGAGCAGTCAGTCCTGGAGATGGCAGCAGGTGCAGATGACAATGGGGAACAGGTGATAATAGGGAACAGCCGATAATGGGGAACAGGTGATAACAGGGAACAGGTGATAATGGGGAACAGGTGATAATGGAGAACAGGTGATAATGGGGAACAGGTGATTATGGGGAACAGCCGATAATGGGGAACAGGTGATAATGGGGAACAGCCGATAATGGGGCACAGATGATAAAGGGGAACAAGTGATAATGGGTAACAGGTGATAATGGAGAACAGGTGATAATGGGGAACAGGTGATTATGGGGAACAGCCAATAATGGGGAACAGGTGATTATGGGGAACAGCCGATAAAGGGGAACAGGTGATAATGGGGAACAGGTGATAATGGAGAACAGGTGATAATGGGTAACAGGTGATAATGGAGAACAGGTGATAATAGGGAATAGGTGATTATGGGGAACAGCCGATAATGGGGAACAGGTGATTATGGGGAACAGCCGATAAAGGGGAACAGGTGATAATGGGGAATAGGTGATAATGGGTAACAGGTGATAATGGAGAACAGGTGATAGTAGGGAATAGGTGATAATGGGGAACAGGTGGTGATAGACTGCAGCACAGGGGGTCGAGCCGGTGGTTAGTAGGTCGGTGAAGGCCAGGCTGTGCCAGGTGTGGGGAGGGGGGGGGACAAGGCTATGGCAGGTGGGGGGGGGGGGAAGACGACGCTGTGGCAGGTGGGGGGGGGGGACGAGGCTGTGCCAGGTGGGGGGGGGGGGGGGGACGAGGCTGTGACAGGTGGGGGGGGGGGGGGGGGAGACGAGGCTGTGGCAGGTGGGGGGGGGGGGACGACGCTGTGGCAGGTGGGGGGGGGGGAACGAGGCTGTGCCAGGTGGGGGGGGGAGACGAGGCTGTGACAGGTGGGGGGGGGAGACGAGGCTGTGGCAGGGGGCAGGGGGGGGGGGGAGACGAGGCTGTGGCAGGTGGGGGGGGGAGACGAGGCTGTGGCAGGTGGGGGGGGGGAGACGAGGCTGTGGCAGGTGGGGGGGGGAGACGAGGCTGTGGCAGGTGGGGGGGGGAGACGAGGCTGTGACAGGTGGGGGGGGGGGGAGACGAGGCTGTGACAGGTGGGGGGGGGGAGACGAGGCTGTGGCAGGTGGGGGGGGGGGGGAAGACGACGCTGTGGCAGGTGGGGGGGGGGACGAGGCTGTGCCAGGTGGGGGGGGGGGGGGGGGAGAGACGAGGCTGTGACAGGTGGGGGGGGGGGGGGAAACGAGGCTGTGGCAGGTGGGGGGGGGGGGGGAGACGACGCTGTGGCAGGTGGGGGGGGGGGGGGACGAGGCTGTGCCAGGTGGGGGGGGGGGGAGACGAGGCTGTGACAGGTGGGGGGGGGGGACGAGGCTGTGGCAGGTGGGGGGGGGAGACGAGGCTGTGGCAGGTGGGGGGGGGAGACGAGGCTGTGGTGCAGGGGGGGGGGGGAGACGAGGCTGGGGGGGGGGGGACGAGGCTGTGGCAGGTGGGGGGGGGCGACGAGGCTGTGGCAGGTGGGGGGGGGGAGGAGACGAGGCTGTGGCAGGTGGGGGGGGGGGGAGACGAGGTGGCAGACGAGGCTGTGGCAGGTGGGGGGGGAGACGAGGCTGTGGGCAGGTGGGGGGGGGAGAGACGAGGCTGTGGCAGGTGGGGGGGGGGGAGACGAGGCTGTGGCAGGTGGGGGGGGGGAGACGAGGCTGTGGCAGGTGGGGGGGGGAGACGAGGCTGTGGCAGGTGGGGGGGGGGAGACGAGGCTGTGGCAGGGTGGGGGGGGGAGACGAGGCTGTGGCAGGTGGGGGGGGGGAGACGAGGCTGTGGCAGGTGGGGGGGGGAGACGAGGCTGTGGCAGGTGGGGGGGGGGAGACGAGGCTGTGGCAGGTGGGGGGGGGGGGAGACGAGGCTGTGGCAGGTGGGGGGGGAGAGGGGGGGGACGAGGCTGTGGCAGGTGGGGGGGGGGAGACGAGGCTGTGACAGGTGGGGGGGGGGGGGGGAGACGAGGCTGTGACAGGTGGGGGGGGGAGACGAGGCTGTGGCAGGTGGGGGTGGGGGGGGGGAGACGAGGCTGTGGCAGGTGGGGGGGGGGGGGGAGACGGGCTGTGGCAGGTGGGGGGGGGGGGGGGGGGGACGAGGCTGTGGCAGTTATTCATATGCTGCGTATGTCAGGGAATTACATCACAGCAAATATTGATTCATTACAGTCAACTGTGAGACAGCTCCACGAGTGCAAATGATCTGAATCCTCAAGTTATCAGGGCACAACTTGCAGTCCATTTACAACTTATCTGAGAGAGGTGCACTAACAACAGTAGTCAAGTACATAGATTTTAAGGACAAGTAAAAAATCATTTTGCAATAGAGAATGAAAACAGTAGTTAACTGACAAGTAAATGTAGGCGACAGTTTGGAAAGTCAATGTAGAAAAAATGGTCTAATGCTTTGTTTGATGATTGGTTATGGTTATTCATTTAGATTAATATTGATTGCAGCATAATGATTTACGTGAAAATAACTAGTGCAATTAGCATAAATATTACTAAAAAGGATTTAAATTAAAATATCTTCATTGTACGATTCTCAGTATGACACCCATTCTTAGTGTGTTCCTATCTCAGGTTCTGTCTACATGAATCTGAGTGATGTGTAAAGTCATCTAAGATAAGTTGCAGCCATTGCTTCCTGTAGTCTGCATGTCAGTCTCCTCGTCTGGCACCTCCTGGAGAAAAAGGTCCCAGTCTGGACCCGTTAAAGGCAGGTTTGTTTGGAAGTGGTTCCAGAACCTAAACTCGCGGAAAACAGAAAATCAGGCGGAAGCAAGTTAGCTATTCTCAGGAAGAATAAGTACATTCTGCATCAGTCACCAATAAACCTGTCAAGTTTTAATTCAGCCTGCACTCAAGCAAGCCATGTATTACTGACCAGCTGTGTGCTAATTCAGGTGTGTGCTTATTCAGAAGTGTGCTTATTCAGGTGTGTGCTTATTCAGGTGTGTTCTTATTCAGGAGTGTGCTTATTCAGGTGTGTTATTATTCAGGAGTGTGCTTATTCAGGTATGTTATTATTCAGGAGTGTGCTTATTCAGGGTGTGTGTGTGCTTATTCAGGTGTGTTCTTATTCAGGAGTGTGCTTATTCAAGTGTGTGCTTATTCAGGAGTGTGCTTATTCAGGTGTGTGCTTATTCAGGTGTGTGCTTATTCAGGAGTGTGCTTATTCAGGTGTGTTCTTATTCAGGAGTGTGCTTATTCAGGTGTATTCTTATTCAGGAGTGTGCTTATTCAGGTGTGTTCTTATTCAGGTGTGTTCTTATTCAGGTGTATTCTTATTCAGGTGTGTTCTTATTCAGGAGTGTGCTTATTCAGGTGTATTCTTATTCAGGAGTGTGCTTATTCAGGTGTATTCTTATTCAGGTGTGTTCTTATTCAGGAGTGTGCTTATTCAGGTGTGTTCTTATTCAGGAGTGTTCTTATTCAGGAGTGTGCTTATTCCAGTGTGTGCTTTCTCAGGTGTGCGTATTCAGGTGCTTATAATGACTTATAATGGGAATTAGGTGTATATTATATCTCAAGATCGGTGTGATTTCAAATAAAAACTCACATGCATCTCTTACAGTACAATCAGGGAGGAAAATAGAAGGTGCTTACCGGTGGTGGTAAACATCTGGATCTCTGCTGAGCCTGTTCTGGAAGCCGATGTAGAGGTTATCCCACAGCAAGCCATGCCTCACCATGTACCGGATGACACCGACTCTATTCTTTATCTGGAAGCAGCCCAAGACATTACAGCACAGCATTTTAACCTGTGCACATCACACCGACTCTGTTCTTTATCTAGAAGCATTTTAACCTGTGCACATCACACCGACTCTGTTCTTTATCTGGAACCATTTTAACCTGTGCACAAAACACCGACTTTGTTCTTTATCTGGAAGCATTTTAACCTGTGCACATCACACAGACTCTGTTCTTTATCTGGAAGCATTTTAACCTGTGCACATCACACGGACTCTGTTCTTTATCTGGAAGCATTTTAACCTGTGCACATCACACCGACTCTGTTCATTATCTGGAAGCATTTTAATCTGTGCATCTCCATTCTCTGTTTCGAATGGGCAGACAATGGGAGAGAAGTGTGAATGTTGATCATCACTCCACCACATGGACAGGCCTACCTCCTCATAGGGACGATCTTTCGGTCTCTGTTGGGGGAAGGACAGGTCCAGGAAGTCCACAAAATAGTTGTAGCCATTAGGGATAGGATTGAAATCATCATCGGTTTCAATAACCTGAAGGCACATTTTTTCATGGATTAATGTATCTTTGGACTTGAGATGAATTTTGAATATTGTTTTTACTAACATTAATAATAATAATAATAATAATAATAATAATAATAATACATTTTATTTATATAGCGCTTTTCATCATACAGAGATGATCTCAAAGTGCTTTACAGAAGGCAACAATAAAAATAAAAAAAAATAAAAAAACAGCAGGCAAATGTGAATTTAAACATTTCTATGCAAGCATTAAACTGCAATTGAGGTATGTTAAATCAACTTCTCATTCATCCACAGCAAATTTTAATGGGAATGTTTCACAACAAATTATACGTTCATGAGAAATAAAAAATAGACCACTAAGAAATGGCTAATTATTGTGAAAAAAGCTGCACTTTTTTCTCCAAATCATAGATAGATAGATAGATAGTTTATTTTGTCCTCAAGGAGGAAATTCTTTTTCACAGTAGGTGCATACATAACACAAACAGGTAAGACATACAGAATTATACAAAATACAGGATTTGCAGGAACACTTAATTACAGGGGGTCACACAACAGAGACAAAGGCATGGACTGACACTCTCTACACACCCCACAGACTGGATGGCTGTGGGAACAGAGCTCCTGCTAAAACGGGCCTTTCTGCACATGCGTAGTCTATACCTACGGCCAGAAGGAAGGGGGGTGAAGTACTGGTGGAGTGGGGGGTCTGGGTCATGTGTGATTGTGAGTACTTTGCGGATCAGGGGTGAGGTGACACAATTGGATAAGTTGGGGGTGGGAATACCAATGAGTTTGCTGGCTAAATTAGTTATCTTTATGAGTTTATTCTTATTGATTACTGTAAGCATGTGGAAAAAACAGATGGCACCATGCAGAAGAACTGGCTCAATAATACTACGGTACAGGAGGAGAAGGAGCTGGGGTTGGACAGACAGGTGTCTTAGTTTATGGATGGCTGTAAGTTTCTGTTGACAACGTTTGTAAATGTCCATGGTATGCTGGCTGAAGCTGAGGTTATTGTCTAGTGTAATGCCAAGGTATCTGAAACACTCAACCACCTCTACCTTCTCTCCTTTGATGGTGAGGCTGGGGGGTTGGACCACTGTTTTGGGGGGGCTAATGAGCAGTTCTGTAGTTTTTGAGATGTTGAGGTAGAGAAAGTTATTGTCACACTATGTGCTAAACTGGGATATGGAATGTTGATAGGCAGAGAGAGAGTCATTGTTACTGTTAACAATGACTAGAACTAAAAAATTATTTTTTACCTGAACAACAAGATTGTAGTCCTTGAACCCTGCCCAGTTGTAGTAGAACTGAACCCAGCCTTTGTGCTGGAATATCTCTTCATCAATAGCAGCATTGAGCTCGTTCACGTACTGATCAAACTTCCAGCTGTTCTTCATGATCTGCGTACCAGGCGGTGGGTTGGTAATAGCTGCCCTGATAACAGAAAGATCATGTGATCATCAAGGACTAATAAGACTGATCTGGGATGCATAAGATCACATGGTCAAAGTACCAATAATCTGACATGATCACTAAGGGCCCAATACATCATCAAGTAATCATCAAGGACCAATAAAATCACATGATCATGTAATGTGGTTGGTTGTGGGGCTGATTGTGGTGTGTTCATGAGGTGTGTGTGTTTGCATGCATGCATACAACATAACATAACATAACATAATGATGAGAACAGGCCATTCAGCCCAAAAATGCTCACCATTTTCCTGACAAAATAAGTGCTCTGATTACCTACAGACTAGATAGTATCTAACACTGTATCAAGCCTAATCTTGAAAATCCACAGTTTCTGCCTCTACTGCGTGACCTGGTAGGTATTCCACACATTGACTACTCTCTGTAGTAAAAATTCTTCCTAATATCTGTACGGATTTTAACTCTTACTAAATTCCATTTATGTTCCTTTGTTCTACAAACAAAACTCAACCTAAATCTCTTGTTGTTCACTTTGTTAATCTCCTAAATCTGCTTTTAATGAGTTTGAAGAGATTAAGTTTCTTAAGTCTTTACTCATAGATTATTATCTGTCATACCAGGAATCAATTTGGTTGCCCTCCTTTGAACTGTTGAACTGCAAACAATACTCCAAGTGTGGTCTAACAAATGTATTGTATAAGATATGTATAATTTCCTTTGATTTATACGCTTTTGGCTATATATCCCAGCATCCTGTTGGCCTTTTTTAATGCTATATCACAGTGCCTAGAACCTGAAAGTCTTTGAGCAACCATTACTCACAAGTCTTTTGCAAATTGAGCACTTTCCAATTTTGTTCCTCCCATAATGTAATCCTACCTAATGTCTTTATTTCCCACATGCAGAACTTTACATTTGGCTATATTAAATTTAATTTACCATGTCTCTGCCCACTTCTGGATTTTGTTTCAATCTTCTTGGATTACTTTAGTCGATTCCAAACCAATAAGTCTCTCATGTGGTACCTTATCAAATGCTTTTTGGAACTCTGGTCCAATGTCAAAAGTCAAAAATGCACCCAATGCGTTCTCTGATTTCTGTGCACTGGTGTGATCAACTCGGCAGTGATTCTGATGAGGTGTCACTGTGTGAGTCAGTCGGTACCCCACCACCATCCGACATCACTGAAAGATTCTATCAAAACGAAATATGTCAAAACGTAAATATAAAGACTAATATCTTTCGTACGGTTTTGTGAGAGCCTTGTGAAAGTGCCTGCAGTGTGTTTTGAGACATCTCCATACAAAACATTGGGAGCATTATGGAGGGGGAGGGGCGGGGGAGTTTTTCCACAATCACACAAAGCGTAGCGTCATTGCTATGATAACGAGTTGGCACTGTCAGTCAGTGAACTGCGGACGTTATTGCGAATGCTAGCAGCATGTTGTTCTCAAAGTTCGCAAAGGAAAGTTGATCAAGAGAACTGAGAATTCAAAGAGGGATGGACAGAGAAATATGCATTTACTCTTCCACAGTTCAGCACCAAACCAATGTGCTTGATTTGCACAGAAACCGTGGCCATCATAAAGAGTGGTAAGGTGAAACGCCACTATGAATCGAAGCAGTTTGACGAATGAACACTTGCGTCAGTGCCTCCGCCTGGCAATCACACACCTTTTGTGCTGAGGTTCAAGGCATTGGCTACAGGCAAACAGTGCCAATTCTCCCACTAGTTCAAGCCACCATACTGTACTACTGAATGTGTGTATATGTTATGGATGTTGATTTATGTCAGTGCATTTTACTGGCATTGTTCCGGACCATTGACCTTGAATAAAATTCATAAGTGGACCTTTAATAAAAAAGTTTGAGTACCGTAAGTTATATGCCATCAGGACCTGCTGCCTTATTTGTCTTTAGTTTAAGCAATTCATCCAGTTTGTCACGGGTGCGGGGGGTTTAGGACCCAGATGCAGAGTGCAAAACTCAAAACTCCAAAAGTATGGGAAAGGACCAAAGACTTTAATAACAAAAAGGGAACAACGGGAACAAAAAGCCTCGCAGGGCAGTAACAACACAAAGAAAAACCCTTAAAAAACACGGGGAAACAAACAATACAAAATTCCAAAAAAAACACAAGGAGAACAGAGCAGGCAAGGAACAGGCAAACAGGTTAATGGGCAACAGGCAGGAAACAAGCAAGAAACAAACCAACAAAGAGCAAGGATCCAGCCCTGAGTCAAGGGGAAGGGAAACTTAAATAGACATGACACAGACGAGACACAGGAGGGCACAATGAACAATTAGGCCACAGAGAGGGAAGGGCAAACGAGACAGCCAACTAACCATAATTGAATAATGAAAAACAATAAAGCAATTAACCAGGACACAAAACGGAAGTGCCGCCATCTGGCGGCCCAACAAGGAAAGAACAGGGGGAAAACAGAACCCTGACAGTACCCCCCCCCCAAGGGACGGCTCCTGACGTCCCAAGAGGCCGACCCTGGGAGGGGGTGAACAGGAGGGTGGGAACAGGACAGGACGAGACAGGAACAGGAACAGGACTCGGGCAGGAACGGACTCAGGAACTAGGGCAGGAACGGAACAGGAACTAGGGCAGGAACGGAACAGGAACTAGGGCAGGAACGGAACAGGACTCAGGAACGGACTCAGGAACAGAACAGGACTCAGGAACGGACTCAGGAACTAGGGCAGGAACAGAACAGGACTCAGGAACGGACTCAGGAACAGAACAGGACTCAGGAACGGACTCAGGAACTAGGGCAGGAACAGAACAGGACTCAGGACTGGACTGGGGCAGGAACTGGACTGGGGCAGGAACTGGACTCGAGGACTGGGCAGGACTCGGGACTGGAACGGGAACTGGACTCAGGGGCTGGGGCAGGAACTGGACTGGACAGAGAAAACAGACTGACGCAGACACGGGAACACAGGGAGACCTACAAAGACAAACAAAGGGACAAGCAGGCGGGGAGGCACACCGCAACACCGACGGACACACAAAGGGTCAGACAGACAGGGAGGGAAAGGGGTGAACCCAAACACTGACACACGGACTGACACAACGGCAAACAAGATAAAAAACACGCGGACTGGCACACAGACAGACATGCAGACAGGCGGGAGAACAAATTGGCCGACGGGCTGACGGCCTGGGGGACAGACAAACAGGCCAACATACTGGCTGACACACAAACGGGCAAACAGGCAGACAGGCAGGCAGGCAGACAACCAGACAAGGGGGCCGGAGAACACACAGACACACGGTCAGAAACACTGGGTGGCGTGAGAACACTAGGTGGAGCGCGGACTCTAGGGGGCGCGACACCAGGGGGAGTGACCACACTAGGGGGAGGACGGACACCGGGAGGAGGCTGGACACCAAAGGGAGAATGAACACTGGGAGGAGCACGGCCACTAGGGGGAGCGAGAACACTGGGAGGAGTACGGCCACTAGGGTACGAGGGAACACTGGGCAAGGCACGAACACTAGGGGGAGCGAGAACACTAGGGGGAGCGAGAACACTAGGGGGAGCGAGAACACTAGGGGGAGCGAGAACACTAGGGGGAGCGAGAACACTAGGGGGAGCGAGAACACTAGGGGGAGCGAGAACACTAGGGGGAGCGAGAACACTAGGGGGAGCGAGAACACTAGGGGGAGCGAGAACACTAGGGGGAGCGAGAACACTAGGGGGAGCGAGAACACTAGGGGGAGCGAGAACACTGGAGGACAAAGGAACACCAAGGGGCACAGGAGCACAAGGCAGGGCAGGAGCACAAGGCGACTTCGGAGGCCTCTTCGAGGCGCGGGGCGAAGCAGGAGGCTTCTCCGGGGCTGGGGGCGGAGCAGGCCGCGAGGGCCCCTCCGGGGCTGGGGGCGGAGCAGGCCGCGAGGGCCCCTCCGGGGCTGGGGGCGGAGCAGGCCGCGAGGGCCCCTCCGGGGCTGGGGGCGGAGCAGGCAGCGAAGGCCCCTCCGGGACACGGGGCGGAGCAGGCAGCGAAGGCCCCTCCGGGACACGGGGCGGAGCAGGCAGCGAAGGCCCCTCCGGGACACGGGGCGGAGCAGGCAGCGAAGGCCCCTCCGGGACACGGGGCGGAGCAGGCAGCGAAGGCCCCTCCGGGACACGGGGCGGAGCAGGCAGCGAAGGCCCCTCCGGGACACGGGGCGGAGCAGGCAGCGAAGGCCCCTCCGGGACACGGGGCGGAGCAGGCAGCGAAGGCCCCTCCGGGGCACGGGGCGGAGCAGGCAGCGAAGGCCCCTCCGGGGCACGGGGCGGAGCAGGCAGCGAAGGCCCCTCCGGGGCACGGGGCGGAGCAGGCAGCGAAGGCCCCTCCGGGGCACGGGGCGGAGCAGGCAGCGAAGGCCCCTCCGGGGCACGGGGCGGAGCAGGCAGCGAAGGCCCCTCCGGGACACGGGGCGGAGCAGGCAGCGAAGGCCCCTCCGGGACACGGGGCGGAGCAGGCAGCGAAGGCCCCTCCGGGACACGGGGCGGAGCAGGCAGCGAAGGCCCCTGCGGGAATCCGGGCTGGGCGTACTTCTGGGCCAGTGGGGGCATCTCCGTGGTAAGCCCCTGGAGGTAAGCCTCCCACTGGAGGGCCGTGGTCATCAGGACTCCTAGGTCAGATGACCCGATAAGCCCAGAGTAGACCAGGCCACCATGGAGGGAGTCCCTCACGCCATCCAGAAATATCTGGCACAGAGCGGGCCGGGCCAAGTCACTCTGTGCAGCCAATGAGCAAAACTCAGTCGCGTAGTTCATAAATGAACGCGACCCCTGGCGTATGCTCATCAGTTTAGCTCCTGCCTCCAGCTCGGATGCGGGGATCGGTTCCACAGCAGGGCCGCAATTAGAGGTCCCCCCAGCGACCACCGGCTTGCTCCAGACCGGTGGCATAATTAATAAAAAAAGAGCTTCAAAGACAGAGGGGGGGGGGGGAAAAGAGAAAAGGAAAAAAAATCTCCGCTGGGTCCAGAAGTGGCTGGATCCTTCTGTCACGGGTGCGGGGGGTTTAGGACCCAGATGCAGAGTGCAAAACTCAAAACTCCAAAAGTATGGGAAAGGACCAAAGACTTTAATAACAAAAAGGGAACAACGGGAACAAAAAGCCTCGCAGGGCAGTAACAACACAAAGAAAAACCCTTAAAAAACACGGGGAAACAAACAATACAAAATTCCAAAAAAAACACAAGGAGAACAGAGCAGGCAAGGAACAGGCAAACAGGTTAATGGGCAACAGGCAGGAAACAAGCAAGAAACAAACCAACAAAGAGCAAGGATCCAGCCCTGAGTCAAGGGGAAGGGAAACTTAAATAGACATGACACAGACGAGACACAGGAGGGCACAATGAACAATTAGGCCACAGAGAGGGAAGGGCAAACGAGACAGCCAACTAACCATAATTGAATAATGAAAAACAATAAAGCAATTAACCAGGACACAAAACGGAAGTGCCGCCATCTGGCGGCCCAACAAGGAAAGAACAGGGGGAAAACAGAACCCTGACACAGTTCTTCTTTATCCTCCATCAAAATATCTACTAAGACATTCTGAGTACTGAATATGCATTCCAATCTATTAGTAAGCTCTTATCTAGTAAAATTCTCAACAAAATAACTATTTAAGGCATCAGCAATATCTTTATTCAAAGAAAGCAATGTTCCTTTTTCATTCCTGTGTGCCTGATATCCTCTTTGACTTTTCTTTTCCTACTACAGTATTGAAAGAAATGTTTAGGATTACTTTTTGCATGTTGGGCAATTTGCCTTTCAAAGAGCCTCATATCTTCCCATAGTTTTTTTTTAACCTTAGCACACATATTACAATATTCAGCCTTATTACGCTCAGTGCTGTCATTTTTATATATCTTATACAATTTTTTTTCTCACACTTTCTCGTATGGCTTTGTTCATCCACTGGCAACTGCTTCTTAAACTTACTTTTGGAATAAATTTACATTGTGCCTCAAGAATAATCCTTTTGGAACCTGCCCCATTTTAAGTCAAGGTCCTGTTTACTTATGTGTGAAAATTAGGGTATAATCATGCATTGTCGTCATCGGATGATCTCCTTGCCTTCTTTCCTTGCCCCTAGCTCCACCCATCAGAGAACACAAGGAAAGGAAGCAAGGAAAGGACACAAGGAAAGGAAGCAAGGACAGGAAGCAAGGAAAGGACACAAGAAAAGGAAGCAAGGACAGGAAGCAAGGAAAGGACGTGGGGACTGAGGAACAGAGGAGACATGTATAAGGCAATTGGAACGTCCTTTTTTTTCTTGAGGCAGTTTGAAGCCGCCTTAATTCACTACATCCACTGGTCATTCATTACATGTCACACATTCTGAAAAAATACTTCCGCAAATGATGCACTCATGTTTGTTTGCTCAATAATTTCTCAGGAGCCTCCTAGCTCCTGACTCTTTGAAGGAGCATTGAACAGCTTGTAATGTCCTCAAAGATGGTGCACCTTGATCAATTTTCCAGGTCAGTAAGAGATTGGAATGCACCCACATTGACAACGTGCACCCACACCAACACAAAAACAAATAAACAAACACCCTCACCCTCCCCCCTCACAGATTCCGGGAAAAAGCAATAAACTAAAACAAGGAAAGAGAAATGAAAGTAAAACTAAGCTACAACTTTTCACCTGACCAGCTCCAATGGCTTTTCAGCTGTAGTTTACTTTGTTTTTGTGCTCAGACAAACATGCAGATAGAAGCTTGTACTGTGTAGAGAACCACACCTTTAAGCCCCTGGGCTGCTAAATTAATGCAATCCAGGTGCGTGTGCTCTTTCCACCAGCCAGCATGACAAGACAAGACAAGACCTTCTCCAGCAGGCCGGATGCTACATGATTCATCAGTTATTACAAGATATTACACCTTCTTGTTCATGTTATAATCGTCAAGTACAACTAAGATTGTATGAGCATTATGGATCAATAAGATTGTGTGAGCATTATGGATCAATAAGATTGTGTGAGCATTAGGGATCAATAAAATTCTGTGAGTATTAGAGATCAGTAAAATTGTGTGAGCATTAAGGATCAATAAAATTGTGTGAGCATTAGGGATCAATAAGATTGTGTGAGCATTAGAGATCAATAAAATTGTGTGAGCATTAGGGATCAATAAGATTGTGTGAGCATTAGGGATCAATAAGATTGTGTGAGCATTAGGGATCAATAAGATTGTGTGGGCATTAAGGATCAATAAAATTGTGTGAGCATTAGGGATCAATAAGATTGTGTGAGCATTAGAGATCAATAAGATTGTGTGAGCATTAGGGATCAATAAGATTGTGTGAGCATTAGGGATCAATAAGATTGTGTGAGCATTAGAGATCAATAAGATTGTGTGAGCATTAGGGATCAATAAGACTGTGTGAGCATTAGGGATCAATAAGATTGTGTGAGCATTAGGGATCAATAAGATTATACGATCATCAAGGATCAATAAGGTCATGTGAAGTACCCAAGAGGCCGTCCTTCAGTTGAATTTATTTCCTCAGGAACCAATTAAGGTAAAACTGTGTCCTCCACAGAAATAATGCAAACGTCTGAATTCTAAATTAATTAATCTTCAAAATCAACTAATGATTTTCATAAAGTAGCTGACTGCCTGAAATGAAATGATGTACATAAACACACCTGTCAGAGGGGTCTCTCAAGGTCAGGCCCAGGTCCAAAACTGCGCCAGGTTTGGGCGTCCAGGTGGTGATACTGTCTGCTTGCTTCGAGATGAGTGCATTCAGGTCTTCCGCGCAGTTTTTCACATTTATGTCCTTGATGTAACTTTGTAAAGGTACAACAGCATTAGCAATATTCACAGAATTCAGGTGCTTAATAAGGAGCTTAATTAAACAATTTACTGATTCAGTTCCATACGTTAATTTTACCACAGGGAAATATACCTTGGGTTTTTAACCCATATGCACTAGGGATTTCATATCTCAAGTCCTGGACATGCCAGTGTCTAGTCTTTGCTAGCTTTTGGTGTGCTTCAACACAGCACAACATAAATTAACTGGTTACTTAACCGACAAGTTTTTAGCAAAGGTTATTAAACTCACTCTTGCTTGCTTTAATGGTATCAACTTATGCATGCACTCCTGTTTTTGCTACCGAAGGGTTGACTTGCTGTCAGCAATGAATAATTGGAAAAACTTTGGAATGATTATCTTGATTTATAGAGTTTTGCTGTGTGGTAAATGTTGAAAATGTCATTTCAAGCAATGAAGCAGGACAGTCTATGGATATTCAAGAGTCTATTGATATGCTTGGACACAAAATATCCCGGTAGCTACCACTAGCCAAATTTAATAACCAAAAATAATTTCCAATTGCCTAAAATTAAAATTCTCAGTTGGTGTCTTTTGACCTATTTATTTATTTATTTGTTTATTTGGTCTGACTATATGATTTCCCCAAAATGACTTCCCTCACAGAGATGGAGTATACTGCAATATATTGTAAATATGAGGAATTTAAACTTAATGATAATTTGAACATTAACCTCAAGATGATTTCAGTACAAAACAGATCATCTTTTGCATTTCCATAAGTACTTCTTCCTGTCTTCCAGATTTTTAAAAAGATATATGTAGCCCATGCACTATAAAACAATGTTTGAGTAAGACGTATCATCCGTGTTTTTTTATTTAATTTTTTAAAGCTGAACATAACTATAGTTATGCCACATTTTTCCCCTGGACCACTAGCTAACAGTCCTCATGGCATATTACCCTAGTTATCATCACATTACATTTCTTTAGTGGATTTAACAGGGTGGATTGTCATATTTTATTTAACCTTTATTTAAGCAGAATAAAAAACCTTTTTCAACAGAGATGAAAATACCTGTCTGAGGGATGTGCTTCCACGAAGTATCCAGCGAAAGGGCAGTAGATCTTGGGCTGCAAAGACTTCACTAACTGCGCTTTGTAATTCAGTAGCTTCTTCCTTTCGTTCTTTATGAAATCCTCCTTCCATTTTTCTGTGAGAGCAATTTCACAAACTTTTACAAAAATATACGTGTAGAGACAGCCAGCCAATTATTATCATGGCCAGAATAATAATTTTTAGGAGCATGTTTTTTCATCATAATCTTGCATGAAGAGTGATTCAAATAGAAGACTGTGTATTTTCCCAATGGCAACATTATTGAAGTTATGGTTATATTATATTGTGCTCTGTCCTACTTTGGTAGGTTATTGCTCAGTTGCTTATTGTCTAGTAGTATAAATTCTTTGTTTTTGAGGTGGTAGTTTCAGTTCAGGAGTGCATTTCATCCCGTACATGGTTAGCTACTCAATGTTCTACTAGATCAGGGCATGTTTCATGCATTGTAATGAGAGTGATTGACAGGAAAGGCTGACCTGTGTATTTGCCTCCAGTAAAAGTCATGGGAAACCCAGAGGCTCCTCCTGCAAAGTCGCTCATCATTAAGTCCACGTTACTGGGCAGATGTCCTCCGTTGGGCTGTGTGCAGTCCACTGTGTTCAGGATCATGTGGCCTGGATTTTTTCCATAAGTATTATTAATATAGCAAAAACACGAAAAGCATTTAGAAAACAACACCATAGTTTACAGTCCCATAATTAGTGCAAATTGGAATATTAGGTACATTAGACGTATTTTATGTTCATTATTAGTGTATGGGTATTATTGGAAGAAAGAATAATATGGAAAATGAATTCTTTATTTTTCAGGTAAAACTTAGAGTGTGACAGGAACCTACAAACAACACGGTGGCTCATATATATGCGGTAACTTATTCTTCTGCCTAGTTGGCTTTGCAGAGGTTAGGTCTGAATAGTGTTCACTGTGTGAACTAAACTGTGTTCTTGGCTAGAAATAGCTGTACAAAATAAGTATTGTACCTTACTGAACCTGTGTTTAGCAGTTGTCTATGACCATGAAATGCACTTTTTGTACGTCGCTTTGGATAAAAGCGTCTGCCAAATAAATGTAATGTAATGTAATGTAATGTAATATATAAGGGATATGTGACACTGTGGCTCTTATATATAAGGGATATGTGACACTGGCTCTTATATATAAGGGATATGCCACACTGTGGCTCTCATATATAAGGGATATGTGACACTGTGGCTCTTATATATAAGGGATATGTGACACTGTGGCTCTTATATATAAGGGATATGTAACACTGTCTCTTATATATAAGGGATATGTGACACTAGCTCTTATATATAAGGGATATGTGACACTGTGGCTCTTATATATAAGGGATATGTAACACTGTCTCTTATATATAAGGGATATGTGACACTGTCTCTTATATATAAGGGATATGTGACACTGTGGCTCTTATATATAAGGGATATGTGACACTGTGGCTCTTATATATAAGGGATATGTGACACTGTCTCTTATATATAAGGGATATGTGACACTGTGCTCTTATATATAAGGGATATGTGACACTGGCTCTTATATATAAGGGATATGTGACACTCTGGCTCTTATATATAAGGGATATGTGACACTGTGGCTCTTATAAAGAAGCATATGCCACACTGTGCTCTTATACATGAGGGATATGGTGGAATGTATGTAGGCCTGTAAACTGTATGACACACTTGAATAAAAGTGTAAAATGTGAGTACCTTGAATAAAAAGTTGACCCTCAAAATCTGTCTGCCCCCAATCACAGCAGTCTAAATCCATGATTGCTTATGATAGTGACTAGATTATGTTTCTGACTGAAAAATGGCTGCATTCTAATGGTGTGTCTGTACTGATTGGGGCTCCTACGCTCCTCGTGATAATTTCTCTCACGCAAACAGAAATGGAAGGAGAGGGGAAGGGACAGCCGTTATTATTCCTTCTGCTGATGGTGATATGGTTATATGGTCCAGCCTTTCGGTGAGCACAGATCGTTTCAGTACCCTCCCAATATATTTTGTCCTGGACCAGAGAATTCATAACTGCGTAGCTGCCAGCATGCCACGTGTGTCCTTTGCATGCGCTTGTTTGAACTGTCAGAAACTTGATTGTTTTGATACTGAGCAGAGTTGCTCAATCGACAGACATGTAGCCTTTGACGTGATGGAAAGCCATCCATATATTCCTGGATTTTAAGGACAGCAATGACCAACCAAGCAGAACAAAGTACACAGGGAAAAGTACTGCAGCTGAATGCAGAACTGAGAAATGAAATTTTCTTAAAAAACATCCCAAGTAGGAGATGTAACTTTCCATGCAGTGAAGTGGTGCAACAATTGCTCTGTGACACTTCTGAGTGAATGCTGAAGCTCATCTAGTCATTGAGATGGAAACACAGAAGAAAGGTGGTTGTACAAGTCCCCTACCAAGGCTCTTTGTGATTACTGAGCTCACCAGTGCTCTCTTTCTTCATAATAATATTACAAACAGTCGATTTTAGTTAGCCTAATGTTTGGCCTTTGTCTCTGACATTTTTTTCTTATTTATCAGCCTCATAATGGCTTTCTTGACTTGCCCTGGCACAACTTTGGTCCTCATGTTGATAAACACTAATAACAGACTCAAAAGCCAATCAGAAGTCCAGAATGAAAACTAGATACTGAAAGCTCCCTTATACCTGCTCAAAGGAAGCAATTGAACACACCTGACTAATCAGAAACACCTGTGACGCTATTTGTCCCAAATATTATGACGCCCTGAAATGAGGGGATGTGGAAGAATTTGACAGACTATCTTTTCTCTTGTGGAAAATTACAAAGATGATCAATTTCTGGTGTATATCACTTTGCTTAGTGCCTTATCGTAGTGTACGGGCTGCCCAACATATAGTCCGAACATACTTCCAAATGTGTAACCTCCCATGTTCATTTAGTTCCCTTGCAGAAAGAACACTCCGCTAAGTGCCCCTAACATAATGTTGCATAACCTTGTTAAAGCAGTTAAAGGTACATATTTTCATCTATTATTAATTACATTTATATAGCACTTTTCCATATGCTCAAAGTGCTTTACAGTGAAGGGGAACTCACCTCACCAACTACCAATGTGTAGCACCCACCTGGGTGATGCACGGCAGCCAATTTGCGCCAGAACGCTCACCACACATTAGCGAAGGCGGAGAGGGAGAGAACATTTATTTAGCCAATTAAGTCTGGGGATGATTTTTAGTGGCAAGTTTTTGCGAGAGCCAGATCTGGGATTTGGCCAGGACACCGGGGAACCCCCTACTCTTAGCGATAAGTGTCATGGGATCTTTAATGACCACAGAGAGTCAGGACCTCGGTTTAACGTCTCATCCGAAAGACGACATCTCCTACAGCACAGTGTCCCCGTCACCGCACTGGGGCATTGGGGTTTATTTGTACCAGAGGGAAGATTGCCCCCTGTTGGCCCACCCAACACCACTTCCAGCAGCAACTCAGTATTCCCTGGTGGTCTCCCATCCAAGTACTAACCAAGCCCACACCTGCTTAGCTTCAGCCATTTGGCAGGAGCAGAGTGCATGGAGGTATGGCTGCTGGCTGCTATGAATAGAAGCTTTTCTAGCCCAACTCCCTGACCATTTCACTGCAATTCAGATTAAATTAAGATGGTTTAACCCAACTCTATGGGAATTTCACTGCAATTCAGATTAAATAAAAACAGTTTAACCCAACTCCTTGACCATTTCACTACAATTCAGATCAAAATGAGTTGGTTTAACCCAACTCCATGACCATTTCACTGCAATTCAGATTAAATTAAGACAGTTTAACACAACTCCATGAACATTTCACTACAATCCAGATCAAAATAAGATGGTTTAACCCAACTCCATGACCATTTAACTGCAATTCAGATTAAATTAAGACAGTTTAACCCAACTCCATGACCATTTCACTACAATTCAGATCAAAATAAGATGGTTTAACCCAACTCTCTGACCATTTCACTACAATTCAGATTAAATTAAGATAGTTTAACCCAACTCCCTGACCCTTCCACTACAATTCACATCAAATAGAGTTGGTACCTTTATATTCCACAATTATGCAGGTGTCCATTTCAGGGTGTACTCCATCCATCAGAATCATGAACCGCAGGTGCTCATCCACCTGACAGGGACAGTGAGACAAAGTGAGGCAAAGCATTCAGAGCAACTATTACTGCCCTACTGGCACACTGGCGTTCTCATCCAAAAAGAAAACTCAAAGCATTCAGAGCAAGTATTACTGACCTACTGGCACACTGGCGTTCTCATCCAAAAAGAAAACTCAAAGCATTCAGAGCAACTATTACTGCCCTACTGGAACACTGGCGTTCTCATCAAGAAAGAAAACTCAAAGCATTCAGAGCAAGTATTAGGCCTACTGCCCTACTGGCAAACTGACGTTCTCATCTAAAAAGAAAACTCAAAGCATTCAGAGCAACTATTACTGCCCTACTGGCACACTGGCGTTCTCATCAAGAAAGAAAACTCAAAGCATTCAGAGCAACTATTACTGCCCTACTGGAACACTGGCGTTCTCATCTAAAAAGAAAACCTAAAGTGGATAGCGCCATTATTCTATGCAGCTAGCATTAGAGCATACACGCACAGCAAAAAAATATAAGCCATAAATCAAAAACTTTCAGTGACTTTTTAAATTTACAGTGTCTTCGGAAAGCTTAAGTAATTCTTTATATGTCAGAATGAAATTAAGTATTTCCTAGTTGTCACATATTAAAAATGAAATCAAAGAATTCACCCCATTTGTATTAACAACCTAAATTTGGCCAGGCTAATTACATTTTCTTGAGAAATCACACAAAATTCATTAACAAAGTTAATCTATGTTCAAATCCACCTGTGATCTACTGCATGATTGCAGAATAAATATCACTGACTTTGCAAGATATCACAGCTGAAACAATAGATCAGGTATTACATCTGAAACAGTAGATCAGATATTACAGCTGAAACAATAGATCAGGTATCACAGCTGAAACAGTAGATCGGGTATCACAGCTGAAACAGTAGATCGGGTATCACAGCTAAAACAGTAGATCAGGTATCACAGCTGAAACAGTAGATCAGGTATCACAGCTGAAACAGTAGATCAGGTATCACAGCTGAAACAGTAGATCGGGTATCACAGCTTAAACAGTGGATCGGGTATCACAGTTGAAACAGTAGATCGGGTATCACAGCTGAAACAGTAGGTCAGGTATCACAGCTGAAACAGTAGATCGGGTATCACAACTGAAACAGTAGATTGAGTATTACAGCTGAAACAGTAGATCAGGTATCACAGCTGAAACAGTAGATCAGGTATCACAGCTGAAACAGTAGATCAGGTATCACAGCTGAAACAGTAGATCAGGTTTGAGACCTTGTCATGAATGCCAAGGAACTGCCCAGGGCAGATTTTCATGTGTTCATTTGTTTTGTTTTTTTAAATAACTGGCTCTCTCTCTGTGGCTTTTCCCCTTTACTCTTTGGGTAGTTCCTTGAATTCATGACAAGATGACCAGTAAAAATAAATATGAAATAACCCAAATGTAGTAAAAGCGTTTTGTGCTTTTCAGCCTTCCGCTGTCCAGCTGTGCACCTGTCCAGCGCCTCAGCTTTGACTGTGTTACCGCTCTCTCTCTCTCTCTCGCTCACCCACTCTCTCTCTCTCTCTCTCTCACTCACCCACTCTTTTGCTCTCTCGCTCTTTCTCTGTCTCGCTCGCTCACCCTCTCCCTCTCCTGCTCTCTCTTTCTCTCTGTGCCTTTTATGTAGAGAGTGAGCTCGTCTCAAAGCACACAGCAAGAACTATGATAGAATGGCTTAAAAAGAAAGTCAATATTTTGAAATGGCCCAGCCAAAGCCCAGACTGAAATCCCATAAATCCCATTGAAAATCTGTGGTATGACCTGCTGTCCACCAATACTCATTATTGGACTTGCCAGCTTTTGAGCAAATTTCCATTGGAGAAGAATGGGCAGAAATTCCAATATCTAAATGTGCACATACCTGCACACCTGTGAAGAACTACAATTGCTGTCAAAGGGTTAGAAATGACTGAATCTGGGGGGTGAATACTTTTGTAAATGAGAAATATCTCATAAAAAACACGTTTTCAACGTACAAAAATGCCAAGTTACTCAAAAGTATTGATATCAAAATGACGCCAAGTTACGGTACTACAAACAATATAGGCTATCTTGCCTCACCGAAATTAAATAAGATGTATTCCAAAGCAATGCTACCCAATATTTCCTCAGTTCTTTCAAGTCACTTGGCCCTGTGTTTTGTCATTTTACCATTTTACAATGTCATGCAAACTTTGTGTAAGATCAAAGAGTCAAATATTTCGAATTGCCTCATGGAACACATTGAAATTCATGTACAACCTGCTGCTGAGTAACTTCAGGAAGCATATTTCTCCAGAAAACATATGTTTACACTTGCTTCTGAACTGAATTTGAGTACATGTACAAGTTATTGTATATTTGCTACGTACAATAAATACAGCATGTAAAATACATATTGTACATACATACATAGAGAACTTCTTTATCCCCATGGGGACATTTCCCTCGCAGCATGTTACATTCACATTTACGAACACACAGTTATACCAAGACACATACTATCATTCACGCAACAGAAAGGCTGGGCAGCGAAATACATACATACCAATACAAATTGGACATACACACGCCTATTCAATCAATCTTGACTGTGAGAGAGCCATCCACACATATGTTTGGCCTGTCCATGTAGTGCATGCTTATACACACAGGGCCAAGTGACTTGAAAGAACTGAGGAAATATTGGGTAGCATTGCTTTGGAATACATCTTATTTAATTTCGGTGAGGCAAGATAGCCTATATTGTTTGTAGTACCGTAACTTGGCGTCATTTTGATATCAATACTTTTGAGTAACTTGGCATTTTTGTACGTTGAAAACGTGTTTTTTATGAGATATCATTTCTTTTTGCAAAGCGTTTTATTATGAGAGTGAGAAATGCGAAGTGACCCTGTAAGAAACGGTTGTGGATTATGGCTGTCCTTGTGTGAATTAGCACAGTCTGATGAGCGTGTACTGTTTAGCAGTTTCGGTTTGCTATATATGTAAAACAGTGGCTGTGACAGTGTGCGGTGGCGTGTAATTTTAAACGCAACAGAAACGCAGGTGAAATATGGCCAGTGTATGTACTCACAGATTTGACGGCCATCCAACAAGCCTTGATTGAGAAAAGAATCAGCAAGCCCGTAGAATTAGAGCTGCCTAGGTCGCAACTTGTGTACCCTGCTGTCCTGCTCCGTTGTCTGTTATTTCGTGGAGATGCACTTTTAGTGTTTGTAAGGTTTATAACGCGTTGTGATAGGCTTATCTGCAGGTGGGAATCCTGTTCGCTGTTTTGCTAAGCTAGAACCGGAAAACTTGATACTGGGGAATAGGAGCAGACGCATATGTCCCAGTAGGCTTTGCATATGAGAAAATAACTACAGCGTGAGAGAAATGAGGATGAAATTATGAAATTGCGTAGTTGGAACAATATGTTTTTAGCAGAATGGGCAGGTAGGTGAAGGTTGACATGATGACAGTCTATAGTGCGGAGTAAATAAAGTTACCATGAGCGAGCTTAGTTTCCTTATGGAACGGTATATATAACAGTCGGTATAAAGCATTGGCTGTTAAGGGTTATGTAACGTGTGAAATCTTCTATACTAATGTACTTTTCTCATGTTCAGTACTACTGGTTATACTTATATGTGAGTCATGATTTTAAATGTAATGTTTTAATGGGGAGTTGCAGAACGTACATACGTAGTAATTGTTTGTATGTGGCTAGATAGAGAACAGGGCAAGGTAACGAGTGTAGAAACGTGGCGTTTGCTGATAAGAAGGTTTTGCACGGTAGCCAAGTGAAGAAATATAGTTAGTAGAAATGGCACACTGGTGAACTGGTGTAGCTTTTTTAATAAAAGGAATACATTTGTCGTTATGAAATGCATATGAGTGGCCGTGAGTGAGTTTTGGTAAAGCAAATATAAAAGCGTAAGAAAACGTTAGTGTTAAAGAGGAAATTATCTGCCTGAGGGCGAGGCGGGATTCGATCCTTCAACCGGAGAGTTACCAGTCTGTGACTTTGTTAATGCAGCACCATGACATAGCTATGCAATGCGTGAAGTATCATTAACAAACCTGTCCGTGGTTTTAAAGAAGAACACAGGCCAGTAAGCACAGAAGAGCTCCCGTTGAATCCATATGGCTTTGCAATATTGTAGCCGGTTAATAACTGAACGTGCAGACGGTACGTCATAATGCAGTGTATACGTTCGGTGAACGGCGGGTAGATATGGTGCAAAAGCAATAATTGAGAAGTAGGAGAAAATTATTAGTGAGGGTAAAAGCAGGTTAAAGAAACGTGTCCTTAGCTGGGCTTGAACCTCCGACCCCATGTTCCCAAGACTGTAACCTTACCCACTAGGCCACATGCAGATTAGCTGTTTAAACTGGAAATGTTTCAGAGTAAAAAGGTATGGGTATTTTGCGTGTGTATGCGAGTTTTTCATTGGGTCGTGTAGGTTAAGATTTGGCGGGTGTCGGTAAAATGTCCAATAGGGAGACATGTTATTAGTGAGATAGGCGGCAGGAAAAATAAGAATGAGAAGAAGAATGAGAAGAAGAAGAAGAAGAAGAAGAAGAAGAAGAAGAAGAAGGAGAAAACGCAAAATCCCCGTAGTTTGGGGCTTTATTGTGTGGACATGTGAAGTTGTTTATGAAATCTGACTGTTGAAATGGGGTCAGAATGTGCAGAATTTAATGTTTTTAAGGGCTGAGTGTCTGTGGCTGTTGTGGTTATTTCTGTGTGGAACCCTGAAAAGTGCCAAACTCTCGGTGCTGTATAGGTAGGTATATATATGGGGGCATGCCCCCGCCAAGGCGTAACTTGGCGGGATGGCATACCTGCCATCCCGCCAAGGCGTAACTTGGCGGGATGGCATACCTGCCATCCCAATCCCAATATATGCCTTTCATTTTTGGAAAACAAAAAAAAAACATTGCCAAATAAAAAATGTTTTACATTATAAATATATTGGATTTACTGTGTTGGTGAAGGGGAAAAATACTTCAGCGTATACATTTTTTAAGGTGTAACAGGACAAAACCGGACACAGTTCAAGGGGGTGAATACTTTCTGAATGCATCATGCACTTACATTTTGCCAGATGCCGAAGTTTATCACGTTAATGTTGGTCAGTTTCACCCCACTTCTGTCCAAGTACCTATAATGGAGTTTTCATTATGAGAGACCATAAAGGAACATGGCAGCACAACTATAGCATTATAATGCTAACATTCATTAAACAGCACCCTTCATGTCATTTTGCAGCCAAAGTAAAATAAATGCAAACACTAAAATATTAAATATTTCAATAATAATGTACATATTTTCACACACAGTTATTATATGTTGAGCTGCATTCGAGCTCTGTATTTTCAGTACTGCACAATGAGTTTCAGTATGTGTTAGGAAAAAGGCCAAAATGGACATATAATGCATCACAAAGAGTAACTCTAATCAAGTAATGGCAAAAAAACAGGCATGGAGATGAGGTAAGAAGGTTGATACCCACCAAAACACCGGCCTTGACGTGTCTCCCACATATATCGGCAAGTCAGGACGCCTTTCGGCCAGAGTTTTTAGAGTAGGGTAACTGGAAAATACATGAAAAGCACTTTTCACCATCCATTCATGCTAGTAAAACTGTATCATTGCACCTGCGAAACTGTAAAGAGAAAATTGACTGCAAAATTAAAGAGGCCATATCTTAACATTCACACATTCCTATGTTGTGCATGGGTTGTAGACTCTGTTGCGGAAGTGGAACTTGATAAGAGGTTTTTTGCAGAGCTAAGATTTTGTTAACTTCTCTACTGAAATGGGCAAATCTGACTTTGCTTCAGTCAATAAATCATCTTTTACCTGCTAGTTTAATATCCTGCCCCCTCAGACTATAGAGACCACACATTCTGTTATGAAAACTGGTGTTACACTGAAATTTGGAGCTTGCTGTTAAGCAGTTTCTACCATTTGTTGTTGAGAATGAATATTTGCTCTTGCACTGGCCACAAACTCACTTTTGATAAACACGTAGAAGCTCTCTACACAGGCTATGTTGGGCTTGTAAAGTATGTTCTCATCTGCTAAAACTTAAAATGCTTCATTTGCATCACATTTTACAAACAATATTTTATATATAAAATGGTCTCTCTTTTCAGCCTCATACTGAGCATCGGGTAAAAAGGTTAAAGGTAAAATTATGGTTTTAGAAATAAGTCTTGTTATAGTTTTGATGCCAGGCAGAGATTGCTCGCTGTTGCTTTTATGGCCATTCTTAATTAGGGTGATCTGTTGTGCATGAACACCTCAGATCTCTGTCTTCACATGTTGGACACTGTGTATCATGGGGCTTTGAGATTAATTTCTAATTGCAGAGCCCAGTGTTTTGATTTTAGTCACAGTGTCATGTACAGGTGTGTTATGGATGGAGTCAGTGTCATGTACAGGTGTGTTATGGATAGAGTCAGTGTCATGTACAGGTGTGTTATGAATGGAGTCAGTGTCATGTACAGGTGTGTTATGGATGGAGTCAGTGTCATGTACAGGTGTGTTATGGATGGAGTCAGTGTCATGTACAGGTGTGTTATGAATGGAGTCAGTGTCATGTACAGGTGTCTTATGAATGGAGTCAGTGTCATGTACAGGTATGTTATGGATGGAGTCAGTGTCATGTACAGGTGTGTTATGGATGGAGTCAGTGTCATGTACAGGTGTGTTATGGATGGAGTCAGTGTCATGTACAGGTGTGTTATGAATGGAGTCAGTGTCATGTACAGGTGTGTTATGAATGGAGTCAGTGTCATGTACAGGTGTGTTATGGATGGAGTCAGTGTCATGTACAGGTGTTTTATGGATGGAGTCAGTGTCATGTACAGGTGTGTTATGGATAGAGTCAGTGTCATGTACAGGTGTGTTATGGATAGAGTCAGTGTCATGTACAGGTGTGTTATGAATGGAGTCAGTGTCATGTACAGGTGTGTTATGAATGGAGTCAGTGTCATGTACAGGTTTGTTATGGATGGAGTCAGTGTCATGTACAGGTGTGTTATGGATAGAGTCAGTGTCATGTACAGGTGTGTTATGAATGGAGTCAGTGTCATGTACAGGTGTGTTATGAATGGAGTCAGTGTCATGTACAGGTATGTTATGGATGGAGTCAGTGTCATGTACAGGTGTGTTATGGATAGAGTCAGTGTCATGTACAGGTGTGTTATGAATGGAGTCAGTGTCATGTACAGGTGTGTTATGGATGGAGTCAGTGTCATGTACAGGTGTGTTATGAATGGAGTCAGTGTCATGTACAGGTATGTTATGGATGGAGTCAGTGTCATGTACAGGTGTGTTATGGATGATGTCAGTGTCATGTACAGGTGTGTTATGGATGAAGTCAGTGTCATGTACAGGTGTGCTTTTAGGAATGGTTCCACTTCAGCCCCACCCAAAGTACCTGAGGTGGTCTGAGTGCATGTGGCTGATGTAGATCAGGTCGGCATTGCAGAGTCGGTCCAGGGCGTCTGCTGGGGGCTCATGTAGGAGCCACCACCCCCGAGCGAAGGCCGGGCCGGTCAGCCAGGGGTCAAACAGCATCACTTTATTCCCCAGCTTCAGCTCCATACACGCGTGTGTCAGATAGGTAATCTGAAAAAGGGAATCGTCCTATTTCAGCACAATTCAACATTACATTCGAACAAATAAGAGATGGAACATCTAATGCTTTAGTGTTGTTGCCTATACACTCACTGCTCTGGAAAATGTTCTAAGGCAGTAGTATTTTTTTTTTTTGGAAAAGAAAAGCAATAGGGAAACTCATATTGCTCATATGAATGAACTTATGCTCTCTTACACTGTAAACAACTCTGGGTAAATAAATGTCATGTAATTTTAACTGAATTCACATAAAAATATGAGCTTTCCTTAAACATGGAAATGTCTTGGCCAGACTGGACAGGGTTTTCATGTTTTTAGACAGGTTAGTCTCACTCTATGACCTCATTTATCAAACAGGTTAGTCTCACTCTGACCTCATTTATCAAACAGGTTAGTCTCACTCTATGACCTCACTAATCAAACAGGTTAGTCTCACTCTATGACCTCACTAATCAAACAGGTTAATATCACTCTATGACCTCATTTATCAAACAGGTTAGTCTCACTCTATGACCTCACTAATCAAACAGGTTAGTCTCACTCTATGACCTCATTTATCAAACAGGTTAATATCACTCTATGACCTCATTTATCAAACAGGTTAGTCTCACTCTGACCTCATTTATCAAACAGGTTAGTCTCACTCTATGACCTCACTAATCAAACAGGTTAGTCTCACTCTATGGCCTCATTTCTGTGCTACTGTTCATAAATACTGTGCAGAACTCACTTTTAATGGAGTTGTGATTTTGGATCCATTTGAATATATTTAGGTTTACTTTTCACTAGTTTCAGGATCAGCAATCACCAAAATAAGTAATCACTATGCATATATTAAGGAGAATGATTTTTTTGTCTGTATGCACCATTAAAAAAATAACCAATGCCCCATGGAAGCAGTAGTTAAAGAACTCTGATGCTCATGCACAAAGTAAGCAACTCCTCTTAAAATAACAGTACAAACCCACTGTGCAAGCATCCTGCATTTAGGTATTTAGCAGACAATTTCTTCTACAGAATCTCTTACAGAAGTTCAGCACCTATCAGACCACTAGGCCCAACAAAAATTTTGCAAACAGGCTGTGCTGGGAGGAATTTGGGGGAATTAGAATACCATGCCTAATGGTTAAGTAGGCACACACCTGGATTATGTTCCAAACCAGTCCAAGATTTAAAAGTGTACTTCTTTCTACAGTAGGCGTCTGAGACCGATGTTGCCCACCACGGCGGGAGAGTGGGTGGGGGCGTGGCTGGGGTCTTTAAAAGCCATTTTAAATATCATGGCCTCAGCCAAGAGTTATCCTAGCTTTAAGCTACCATGGACTAAACTTGAACACAGTCACTGCTCTGTGCTCTTGTGTATAGACTTCCTAAACCAAGCAAAGACTTTAGAAATGAATTTGTTATTTTTTGGTCATCTAGGGGCGACATAGCTCAGGAGGTAAGGGCTTATTGATGTGTCCCTGAGCAAGACACCTAACCCCTAATGCTTCCAATGAATTGATTGGTACCTTGCATGGCAGCCTTTCACCATTGGTGTGTGAGTGTGTGTGTGAATGGGTGAATGAGAGGCATCAATTGTAAAGTGCTTTGGATAAAAGGGCTATATAAATGCAGTCCATTTACCATCTATTATGCCTATGTCTGACAGAATTCTGATTCTGAGTGATTTTAATATCCATGTTTCTCTTCCATTACATTACATTACATTACATTCATTTGGCAGACGCTTTTATCCAACGCGACGTACAAAAAGTGCACTTCATGGTCATAGACAACTGCTAAACACAGGTTCAGTAAGGTACAATACTTAATTTGTACAGCTATTTCTAGCCAGAAACACAGTTCACACAGTGAACACTATTCTGACCTAAATATTCTTCCACTGCCTCCATCACCTACAGGGTCCCTCAAGGGTCAATTTTAGGGCATCTCTTTCCTATATATGCTACCTTTGGGACATATTATCCATTAGTACAATATCTCTTCATTGCTATGCAGATGACAACTCTACCTCCCCAACAGAGCGTGAATGACTGTCTGATTGAGATTAAGAGCTGGATGGCTAACAACTTTCTGAAATCAAACAACTATAAATCTAAAGTGATTTTATTTGGCCCACCTAAAGCCCTTCACCAGCCTCTTTGACAATTTAGGTCATCCCTCCTCATCCACCTCCCTTCGGTGCTCCAAAGCAAAGTTACAGGCAACAGAAGCATCATTCACTCATGCCCCTGCCACTGCACACCTTCACCAGCTAGCATTACACTTGCTCCATCGACTCAGTCATTGTCAGAATGTACTGTCAGCAAGCTAGCTGACATTAAACTCAGTTAGAATGTGGTTAAATTTCTTTTCCAAGGTCATCATTTGCTTTTTATTAGTTCAGGCACCATTTAGGCACAGGTACCATTTTAGAAGTATTGCTTTAGCATTGGAATCTGTAAAATCTAAATGATACCCATCCCTACTGATAATATATTCTGCCTAATCCAGCCCATTTTCCACCTGTGCCGCCTGCTGTGAGCTGCATGCTCCTCGCCTCTGGTCATGAAAAGGCCTAAAGTCAGTAGCCATGCCCAGTGTGTATTTTGTTGTATAAGGCTGCAAGTTTGAGTACTTACTGTCACTTCTCCAGCTTCAAGTTCCTCGGGGACTTTAGGGTCAATGAGCCAAGGCTCAGCAGGATTCAGCTCCACTATCTCAAGACTTCCATCATTCCAGTTAACCCCTGCACACGTGACAGTTTAATGGGACCATTTTATTCAGAAATTTATTGGATGAATTATATTGAGAAGCTTATAATTAATTAAACAAACTAAACATCAGATCAGTCAATCAATCAACCCATAAATCAGTCAGCCAAACAATCTACTCCTTTAAGGTATTTTCATTGTATTATTTTTTTTTTATGAACACTGATAAAAACAGAAATATTACCAAGCTCATCCTGCTGAAAGCTGTCTGGTGGATTCACATATTCCATGGTTGACACATTCAGTTTCCAGTAATGTTTAGTACAGCGCACTGTTCTGTTCAGAGGAAAAAAGTACGAGATGATCCATACAATGTACCTGCTGTGATACACAAAGTGCTTCTGCTGGTTTTAGTTAATACAGCTAATTGCTCGATTAATATGGCTGATTACACAGTTTCTCTCACCGCATTTTTCTTCTTAGTCTGAATTGTTAATTGATTTTAAGGTGAAAATAAAAACCAGTAGATGCCTTTGCTTTCCGTTACCATGGTTGCAGACATCTGGTATACATCAAAAGGTCTGCAGCAATGGTTCAGGTCTGCAAGGATTAGACTCATCTGGTCTGTGAAGGTTAGGGTTAGACTCATCTGGTCTGTGAGGGTTTGGGTTAGACTCATCTGGTCTGTGAGGGTTAGGGTTAGACTCATCTGGTCTGTGAGGGTTTGGGTTAGACTCATCTGGTCTGTGAGGGTTAGGGTTAGACTCATCTGGTCTGTGAGGGTTAGGGTTATACTCATCTGGTCTGTGAGAGTTAGGGTTATACTCACCTGGTCTGTGAGGGTTAGGGTTAGGGTTAGACTTACCTGGTTTGTGAGGGTTAGGGTTAGACTCACCTGGTCTGAGAGGGTTAGTGTTAGACTCACCTGGTCTGTGGGGGTTAGGGTTAGACTCTAACCCTAATATGGTCATGTTTGTTTCCACCCATCTTGACCACATCTCATGTTGTTACTTACTTTCCATCCAGGTCCTCTATGTCTTTGATAAACAGTCCTCCTTGGTGTTTACACTGGTTTCTACATGCCTTCACACCATCTGCATCCTTGTAAATGATGTAACATTTCCCATCTTTTGGACTTTTCTTGAAGTTGATTCCATGTTTTAGTGTAAGCACAGCTTCAGGGTCCAAAGTGAGCAATGTCTTTGTTACTTGAGCCATTAGGTGAGTGTTTGAGCTGCAAAGCAATAAAATTAAGAAAACTTTTAATATAACTTTTGATTTATTTACACACTCATTAAGTCACTTCATCTTGAACATATTTCTGTGGACAGTTTAATTCTAAATTAGGTCCTGGGTGTCCACTGAATTATGCTGGTTTTGTTTAATTCACTGAAATGTAACAAGCAGTTAATTCTTATTACTTCTCATCTACTGTGTATTGATGGATGGATGATTTTACCCTATTGAAGTTCATTATGTTATGAATAGCTATCCCAGGACCTTTAATCAATGTATTATCAAAATTGGTTTTATTTGATGCAGTTATAGTCTGCGGTGAAATAAGCTGAGTCCTAACTGCTGAATTCATGGACACCTTGGGAAATGAAATGCAGTTGCAATAGGTCATTAACTTAAAGAATATTAATAAAACACAATCTGAGCATTGATTGTTTAATAATTAGTTGATAATTAGAAAAATGACAGACAGATCA